>OMNN01084268.1:0-12170 GCA_900302755.1 Chromis chromis
ATTTGATTCGGATACGAACATCGTTGCGCTTTACAGTCAATATAGTGTCATTACGGTAATTCAGATACGAACGTTGTCACCGTTTGTGCTACCGGAAAAAAATCAAACGGTTTCTGAAAGCTGAGGCATTGCGCTTTACAGCCAATATGGTGTTATTACGGTAATTTCATTCGTGCCCCCCCAGGAATCCACTGGATGAAATTACCGTAAAATTACCGTAACTCTTATAATAGGTAGTAAATCATAAATAACTGCCAGATATTGAAAGTTTCTTCTAATAAATGGGCCCCAGCACTCACAGGACATTTTCTGACCTTTTTGTGATCAGAATAAGAAACAGAGACCAGGCGGACATTTAGAGGCTCCGGTCTTAAAGGGTTAAACCACATGTATTGGGACTCCCTGTCTCGTCATTACTGATGGTAAACTCACATCACTGAGGACCTCCTGAGCCTTGGCCACCCTGCGCAGCTCGGGGCTGTCGCTGTAGGGGTAATACATGGTCTTCTCCTCGTCCCAGATCTCCGTGTAAAGTTTCTGGACAAGATGTAAAGTCGTTACTCCTCCAAACATCCAACAGAAGCTCTTTAAATGTAATCATACAGTTAGAAGGCGTTCATTCTTACTTTGCTGTAGTTAGCAGCGTTCTTCACAGCCAGGACCAGCTCAGGGGCATCAGGGGGCAGCAGGTACTTGTCCTTAGTCTCGTCCCACTTCTGCCTGTACAGAACCTGGAGAGACCAACGCTGATCCGTCAGAGACCTGATCATCTACTGAGAACCTCTGTAGGGTATAAAACCAGCTGACTGATCCGTCAGAGACCTGATCATCTACTGAGAACCTCTATAGGGTATAAAACCAGCTGACTGATCCGTCAGAGACCTGATCATCTACTGAGAACCTCTATAGGGTATAAAACCAGCTGACTGATCCGTCAGAGACCTGATCATCTACTGAGAACCTCTATAGGGTATAAAACCAGCTGACTGATCCGTCAGAGACCTGATCATCTACTGAGAACCTCTATAGGGTATAAAACCAGCCGACTCACCTTGCTGATGAGTTCAGATACATGCTTGACGTGGAGGACCTCTCTGGCCTCTCCTCCATACAAGCTGGTGGTCCGAGCCTTCATCCCCTCCATGCGGTATTTAACCTGGTGACAGGATTTAGGGTCAGTTCCAACGCAGCACCATCAGTTTGAGGAAGTTTATTTTTGATCTTTATAATCACCTCTACATTCATGCTGCACACTCAATCTGTTTCATTTCATTTAAAGTCACCTTCTGGTTGATTTGACCCCTAAACATTTGTGCGTATCATAGTTACATAATTAGAGTCTTTTAGCTAACCTACGGTTCTACTTAAACACTGTAAAACTTCTCTATGTTACACAAAGACAGCAATATTTAAATATTTCAGCCTCTGCAGGTTAACTGGACGGGTTCATTAGTTTAGTTACGTATGAAACCCTGAAGTCTTCATCTGTGTCATCGGTACACTGTAGAGGCTCAGCCGTGGTCTGGACTACTCATCATATGTCTTCTAACATGTTCAGTCATTTCCAAAAGGGATTCAAGCCGGTAACCTTCCAGCTCTCATCCTTTAGCTTTAAACCATCTCCAGTCCTCTGCTGTACCTCGCTGAGCTGCTCCTGGGCCTTCCTGATGCGGATCATCTCAGGGGTGTCAGTGATGATGGCGGGAGGCGTCCCTCTGGACAAGTCATAAGCCTGGCGGTACTTGTTCTGTCAAGGACCAATAAACACAGAATAACACTCCTGATATGAAGCAGGAAGCAGCTGACAAGATATAATATAATATAAACTATTATTATAACAGTGACTGGAGTTAAAGGTTGATTCTTACGTGGCTGAACTGCTCCAGCATCTTCTGGCTGTGGGCCAAGTATGGAGTCATGAACTTGGAAGTGTCCACCTTCACCTTCTTCCTGACTTTCCTGGTGGGCAACCCAGACTGAGGGGAGGACAGAGGGGAGGACAGTTAACTATCCGACTGACAAACAGACTTGTACATGTATTAATTACAGAAACTATACAGGAAGTGAAACTACATCCACAAAGGGAAAAGCTGATACTCATTTAGGACATACTGTATAAAGAGTCTGCAAAACACTCACTGCTCTAATTACTCACCTTCAACAGCTCGAGTCAATATTTATTCAGCACTAATTTATTCTACATGGAAGTCAGTGAGTCAGAGGAATGGAGTTATTATGATGTGCTAAGATCATGCAGGATGAAGGGCGACTGGAGGACAGAACAATCCAAGACAAGCAGAAGAGAAGCTGAATAACCAGCAGCTCCTAATAAATCCATGAGCGCCTTGTGCTGCATGCAGAGTCAGGCTCAGCCACATTTATAACCTGTATATATATACTATATACCTACCTATACTGTATATATATCTATAAGGGTTAGACCAGCGTGTTTCAAGTGTTGCCCAGTAAGTCACTAAAACCCATCAACTGCCCCAGTAGGTCACCATAAAATGAGTTTTAACTGGTTTCTAATCAGCATTACTAACAGCTTGTATACAGTGAGTCCACTCCTGTGCAATATTACTATATATAACGGTATCACCTCATAGTAATCACATTACTTCTAAGTTCCTCTATAAATATTATCTCCCCCAGCAGGTTATGGACCAGAACTATCACCCTGTCAGGACTGAGCCTTCACTGTGGTGGTCCTGGTCAGGTTAACGGCAAACATACTGGACCCCAACTGAGCCAATGCATCTTGGTCTGACCAAAGGAAAAGCTCCCAATCAGGCATCAGGGCATCCAGATGTTCATCAGGCTTGTTTCAAGTTTGTACCAAAGAGCAGCAGGTTGAGTCAAAGTTTACATGATGCAGTTCTTCTCTCTGTCTGACCTGTCATAGATAACGCTGTGCCAGCTCTGAACCCTAAAGTAGCTCATATTAATATGAAGGCTAAGATGCTAGGGCTAAGACAATACAGCACGGCTAATGATGGAGCTGACACACTCAGGTGAGTAACCCTAACCCAGATCGGTCCAAAAAGAGAACGTTCTGGTGTTTACTGGTATTTAATAACCCTGATGATGCCGTTAGACTCAGTGGAGATCACTTTAGTTATAGTGATCACAGGTTTTCTAACTGAATCTCTGCTTTGGGGTCTGTGTTTTCAATATAGTCCTTCTAAAGCTTTTTGTTTTGATTGTTAATAGGAGGAAATACTTGTCAGCTTAGATTTAATTATTGAGAGGAGCTACATTTAATGATATTGCACAGGACTGCACTCACATCTATCGTACTCTATATACCCATCAGTACCAAAGACACTATGCAGACAGCGGATTATCCATCCAGGCATGCAGACAAGGAGGGGAGCGTATCATGGGAACAATCCTGCCCTGCATTAACATCTGAGCCTTGGGAGGAGGTGCTTTACCTGGAGGAACTGACTCTTGCCAGTGCCAGACGATGTCATATAGGACACACTCTGGGTTTTCAAAACCAGAACACGTTATGGGAGAAACAGCACAGTACTTTGTTGGATTGAGGGTGATCTTTCCAAAGCTCTGGTATTCATCTGTCACTGAGTAGGAAATCAGCTGTTCTATGCCTCATAATAACCCTAATCCTAACCCTAATCAGCTGTTCTACCAAACACCTCATAATAACCCTACTGTCCATCAACTCGGTTGTCATTGTCATCGGGGAATTCTGTTGTAACCTGCCATAAACTGATTAACTAAGGGTAAGACCCCCAAAGGTGAATAGATCATGATGTAACTGTGACTGCAGTCTAATTAATCCAGTATTATAGAGGATAGAGAGTCATTAATATCCTCAGAGCTATCTTTGATCCTCCCAGTCTAAAAACTCCAGGCGCTCACATGACAGCTCTTCTATTCCTATTGTTGCTGCCATCAGTTGCCACAAAACAAAGCGGGACACAAACTGTTTAGACAGCTTCATAATCTCCACGTCTGTTCACACACAGCTCTCATGGGTTTAAAGGATTGGTTCATCTAAATCTGATTGTCCCACTTATCTAAATTAGCATCTTTCCATGCAGGTAGTTTGATTTTTGCAGGTTTTCAATTATGGATCTTGGAGCTTTCTGCTATCAGCCTTTCTGCTATCAGCCTTTCTGCTATCAGCCTTTCTGCTAACCCTAACCCCTATAATAACCCCTTATCTTCTAGAAACTGTTCTGGATGTTATAAATTAGAAACCGACTAATGAGTCACTGATATTCAGTATTTGTCCAGTTGTTAGTATTTTATACCAGTTGGACTAGTTTGGCTCTGATGCACCAACTTCTCTCTGTCTGAAGTCAGTCTATGTCCTGATCAATATGTAACACTACGATTAATAGTTTACAGGGACTAATGTTATAAAAACATTTCATTAAAGCATTTAATACATAAATAAAGTTTTGTGATGGAGTTTGTGTAATTCCAACTTTTGACAACAAGGTTTTTATTTTACTGCAGATATATATCGTATATAAATGTATTGGTTAGATGTCTGCTTGATTAACACGATCCATCGGTTGATCCCTACGCTGAATAATTCACACAGTTGTATTGGAAACATTTTCTATTAAAGAAACTGAAAACTGTTCAAAGCATGTTAAAAAACTAACTGTCACTCATCTCCAGTTTATTGGACATGATTGTCTTAAAGCTCAGTTGATGGATGGACACTAGTTCTGGTATTAACCAAACATTTAGGAGCAAAACATTCTTTTCTAGTGAAGCCACTCAGATTACACTAACTGACTCCTACATGTACCGCTCCATGAATAGCACTGTCTAAAATACACTTCCCCTTTCAGAGGAAACAGTCAAGCTAACAGACCTGAGATGCTAACACACCTTCTTAAACCTGACATCTAGGAATCACCAGAGCTGAGAGAAAGAACATCTCAATCATTTTAACAACATTTGTAAGAGGCTTCGTTTATCTAAATCTATCAGACAGGAGAGAACCATGAGTGTAGATGAAGTCCCTACAGCTCCTAACCCTAACCCCTAACCCCCCAAACCCCCTAACCCTCCCTACAGCTCCTAACCCTAACCCTCCTAACCCTGGTGTAGATGATTCCCTACAGCTCCTAACCCTCCTGACCCTCCCTGCAGCTCCTAACCCTAACCCACAAAAACCCTAACCCTAACCCTAACCCTAAACCTAACCCTAGAGACATGCGTCGGCCCGTGCATTGCCTTTGGCTCCCCATTCAACCACCCAGTCGTCGGACGAAGTGGGGGGAGTCATCGAGAGAGTTTCCCCTAACCCTAACCCTAACCCTCGTAACCCTCCCTGCAGCTCCTAACCCTAACCCTAACCCTAGTGTAGATGAATCCCTAACCACCTAACCCGCTAACCCTAACCCTAGTATAGATTAATCCCTAATCCCCTAACCCCAACCCTTTACCTAACCCATAGCACCCAGGTCTTTCCATCCAACTACCTCCCCTAACAGTGTGATTTACAGCTCGTCTCGTTTTCTCTCCTAGCTCTCTTCCCTTTACTCCTTCCTCCTCTCCATCTCCCTGCCAAAGTGCCGTCGACGTCCATTTCTAAATTTGTCTGAATGCCAGACAGAGAACTCTACACTCCACCCCTTAATGACCCCACGAGTCATTTTTTAAGTTAAGACTAAGAAAATCCTGGAGATTCTAACGACTTATGAAGTAGATCACTATAGAACAACAATAACTAGACTTTCTAGTCCAGGGTCAGCCCTAACCCTAGACTTGTCATGTGACCTGAGCAGCACTATGTTTCTCCCCATTCTATAGATTAAACAAGAAGCCGTCTTACTTCTCATCAAAAACAACTTTTCTCCACAGTATAGATGAAAGTGCTCGTGAAACCAGAGTGTACTGATTTTAAACCACTTGTCCCGCCTCCCAGACGATTTACATCTTTGCAATAAAGATTATAAATCTATTTGGAACAGTTGATATGTTATATGGGAGTTAAATGATCTAGAAATAAAGGATTGGTTTGATGAGGTCCATCATTCAGACTCCCCTATAAGATACCAGCAGATATTAGCACCAACAGATACGAGGCCAACTTTAATCCTATTTCACCAGGAAATATGAGATTAAGTGTTCGCCTTCTGTTTTCACTCTTCCATCGGACACTGGAACGGAGACAACAGTTCACACAGAATGGGTTCTAAATGCAGCAGAACATGAGGTTTAATATGGAGAACAATACGACTGTGATGAACACCGAACGGCTGATATGAGGTCGTTTAAGGCAAAAGACTGGAGCCCTCCCAGAATGTATGTAATCCTATCTTAGCTCCGTCTATCTATCTAACCATCTATCTATCTATCTATCTATCTATCTATCTATCTATCTATCTATCTATCTATCTAACCATCTACCCATCTATCTATCTAACCATCTATCTATCTATCTATCTATCTATCTATCTATCTATCTATCTATCTATCTAACTCTAACCCTGCACAGATAATTGGGTTCCATAGGTTAGATATGTTGGAGATAGTTGAATGGCTGCAACAATATTCCAATTAAGTGAAAGCTGTACAGTCATATGCAGGTATATGTGGAATAAAACTGACTTTATCTGACAACTGTGTCATGAATACATCACTGGACTCAGGTAAAGGTATCTGCACAGTTTAAAGGACACCATTTAATTCATAGTGCAGTCCAGGACTCATCAGAAGGCGTCCATCTGAAACCCAACACCAGTGGATTCCCCGTTCCATGAACTGCTGACTGTCGGGTATCGTCACTGACTTAACTATTCATAGGGCCTGTCTAGATCCAGTGGGTCGTGTCTGAGTCTGATGTAGGCTAAAAATGAGAGAAACCAACTGGGAATGAAGAAAAGGCGTCTACTAACCTCGTCAGCTTCGTACTCCACCTCCTCCTCCACCTCTTCTTCAAAATCTTCATTATCCGCCATTTTGGGCCGGTTTTAGAAGCTCTACACAAAACACAGATTAACAGTCACTGATTATTGAAGCTCTGAATGGGCGAAACTAAAACAGTGTTCTGCAGGTTCTCTCATCAAGTCACTGTGTAAAGTGGGACTTGGACCAGGAGATCAAAGGGCAGCAGGGTATTTTAGGATCCCTGCCGTCCAACTGTTCAACCCTTATTCACAGAAACAGCAAACACATGCTAGAAAATCACAACACCAGCATATGGATGGAATGTTCTTGCCGTACCAGCAAAAGGTTCTCGCAGTATTTCCTGACAGTAAGGAAGCCTCAGTCCACTAAAGCCTCAAACTGCCCTAAACAAGACGGCAGAATGTGTGAAACACCTCAAAAAGTGCATCAGTGATCAGAGAAGAGCAGATCAGGAAGGTAAGGTGTTATAATAGCCACCCCTCCTCCCTTACATGCCACAACACAGAGCTGAAGCCTGGCGACAGCTGCCCAACAGTGCTCCAGCTATGTGACATGTAAGCTAATGCCACGGCCTGATTGGTTGACTCTGTTTAGCAAATGGAGATGCAATGCCTTCTGAGGCTGCAGGTTAAATATAGGATGGCATACTAACTACCTTTTTTAGCACTTGATTGCCCTCTCTTTGAATTAAAACATTTCTCTGTTAAATAAGAAGTGAAAGAGGCAGAAAAGTTGAGGTAGAAGGACAGAATAGGCAGACAGGTGCTGAGATTATGGATGAAGACCAAAGGGCCAGAAAGCTGCTGCTGCTGGAGCTCCAGATACATCCACAGGTCTGATGTTTTCTCAGGTCTGATGTTTTCTCAGGTCTGATGTTTTCTCAGGTCTGATGTTTTCTCAGGTCTGATGTTATCTCAGGTCTGATGTTTTCTCGCTTCAGTCTTGCAGTTCTGGATGGTTTGGTTACTCCTGCAACGTGCAACTCAGAGTTCACATCTCCTTATTCCTCATTCAGCTCCTCCTGGATCCAGATGGCAGCAGGGGATGGAAACAACGGACGTCCAAGCAGAAGGAAACCATGCAGCTTGTAGAAAACATGGATATCAGTGGGTTTGATCCTTTCCTTTGCTTACCAGTAATGTTAAAGTTTAATGGTCTCCCAAGCCGCCAAAGCCTCCCCAGCTTCCCTCCAGAGAAACGCTGGGCGACAGCACACAGCTGCGGTTTCTACCCAGGTTATCATGTGGCTGACGCAGCCAATCACAGGCCGGCTCTCAGGTTTCACGCTCTAAATATACCGAGGAGCACCTGTTGAGGCGAATGCATCAGCGCTACAGTTATGAGGAAGGCAGTGGGGTCTCCAGAACACAAAAGTAAACCCACTGCAACAGAACCGCTCAGTTGTGATGTTGTTGTTTTATCTGTAATAGATTTGGACGTTTGACCACAGCTGAGAGCAGAAGGTGATGCCTGGCTTAAGGCCCGGCAGGGATCTGGTGAGGTCATCTGGTGAGGTCATCTGGTGAGGTCATCAGTCAGCTGACCCCGAGCTCAATCAGGTCAACATCAAACTGAGAAACAATACGCCGACATAAATAATGAATAGCTGGCTGATAAATCACTGATGCACCCTGGAACTATAACCAGCAGGCTGGACGACTGTAATGCTCCTTTATGGACCCAAAACTACAATAAATCGACTGCAACTGATTCAAAACTCTGCAGCAGGTTTTAACTAAGACCAGAAGGAGAGCACACATTACGCCTATTTTAAAATCCCTACACTGGCTGCCTGGTAGTTTTTGCATTGATTTTAAAATTATTTTATTAGTTTTTAAGGCATTGCATGGGCTGGCACCGCTTTACATATCAGAGCTGCTTTTATGTTATGAACCAGGAAGAACCCTCAGATCCTCAGGTCTTCTCTCTTAACTGTTCCACAGAATAGAACTAAAACATTTGCTGCTTTCAGCCACCGAGCTCCTGAACTGTGGAACAGCCTGAAGGAGGATCTGAGAGGAGTTACAAACATTGACACCTTTAAACGCTAAGAAAATCTCTTTAGTCTGGCTTTTATGAGTGTCTTACCATAGTTTGGGTATTTAAATTTTTTTTTTAAATGTATGTTTTATTTTATTATTTTAAATGTTATATTTTTATTTTATTTTATTCTAATCTTTTAATCTTTTATTATTTCAACTATTATTTTATGACACTGTGTGCATTAGTCTCCTTGTTATGTTCTATGTACATTTAGTATAAATTTTAATTTTAATTTTTTTTCTGTACAGCACTTTGAAAGTAATTTGTTTCTGAAAAGTGCTATATAAATAAAATTTGATTGATTGATTGAGCCTGTAAACTAATCATGAATCATCCTACGACAGTCAGTTTCCTGTTAGATAATGAGAGATAATGTAGCTCTGAGCATCTGATTGTTGAATCCTCCTCATGTAAAGTCAGTTTGTCTCTTGTTTCCCCTCAAGGAGCTTCAGGGTTGTTAGGATCAGATTAATCCTCACTGTGAGACTGTAGGGTTAAGTTAGGGTTAGGGTTAGTGGGTTTAGGTTTAGGGTTAACTCTTCATTAAACTTCATTAAACACAATCATTTACTGAGTGGCACCATTTTCTCATTTGAGATAAGAGATAAGATATCTTTATTAATCCCCGCAGGGGGAAACTCATTTGCCACCAACTGTGAACCACAGTTCACATATACAACACACAACAGACATTTACAATACAAATACCAAATAACGTCTCACTGTAAGGAACAGCAACTATCTGTGGATTGAAACCCAGGAGGGAAATATTTTAGATGTCTGAACATTTAATATCATCTTAAATACCTCTGATAAATCTTACCAGCTTTCTCCTAACATATTCTAAATGTTATTCTGCAGGAGGCCGACCGGCTTGTTATCAGGTTAACATGAAGTTTAAATACCGGCTGCCATCATCAGGTCATCCCGTCTTTATCTGCTTCTATTTTCTCATCACGTTATAAGTCGACACCCAGATCACAGATAAAGCCGGTGGAGCCGACAGCATAAATGCATAAAGAGCATTTAAATTAAATAAATCAAGTATTTCTAGATGACATCATCATTCTATCTATTCTATCATTCGTATTAATGTATTTATTGCTTCTCTACCTGTCCAGGACAACAGGTGTGCTGCTTCTAACTCTGGTGCTTTTAATTGTGCGTCGTTCCTTCAAAATAAAATAAACTTGCTGGTTTAATTCACCAGAGCTTCACTGTGAGCAGAGAAAGACAGAGTTTCCTGTTCACATGATGCAGCTCTGCCTCTCTGGAGGCTTCTGGTTAGCAGGAGATGGACACCAGGGAGATGGACAGCAGGGTTCTGGTTAGCAGGAGATGGACAGCAGGGTTCTGGTTAGCAGGAGATGGACAGCAGGGAGATGGACAGCAGGGAGATGGACACCAGGGTTCTGGTTAGCAGGAGATGGACAGCAGGGTTCTGGTTAGCAGGAGATGGACATCAGGGTTCTGGTTAGCAGGAGATGGACAGCAGGGAGATGGACAGCAGGGTTCTGGTTAGCAGGAGATGGACACCAGGGAGATGGACACCAGCAGGGAGATGGACAGCAGGGTTCTGGTTAGCAGGAGATGGACACCAGCAGCTGGACGTCTCTCTGCGTCTGTCCCCCCTGAGATGCTGCCTGGTCCTCGTTAGCAACATCACTGCAGTCCTGAGCTCATCTGCAAAACTAAAGAAACGTAGTTAATCGACCTACATTCAGTATTTATCTGTTACATGAGGCTCAGCTTTAACAGGTTTGATTTATAAAATGTCAGCCTTGAAGGGAAAATTCTGTTTGTGACTGAATAAAAGCACAAAGCCTCCCATGAATTACTGAAACCTCAGTCAATGATTTGACCTCAAACTAACAAACAAATAAATAATAATAAAGGTAAATAAAGGTCTTTCACGGTGATATTACTGTTAGGATCGCAGCCCTCTAATGAGTCTAGTCCAGAGAATGAGCTCTCAGTGCCAGAGACACCCAGAGAGGCTGCATGAAGCTTAGTCACTGGAAAAAAGGACTGATGACCAGAGAGATCAGAACAGCTGCAGGGAAACAAGCACAACACAAACACAGCCAAGTGTAAATATCAGCCAAACCAACACCCAGGAAAACTATGGATTTTATTGAGGTAGGACGGCTAAAGTTAGACCAATGAGTGACTCTGCAGGAACAGGAGAGGCTGTTGTTTCCAGACGGGTTTACCTTCTAGCTCTGATGTCCTGCATGGATTAAACCTCCACAGACACGAAGCCAAAGGACACGAGGTGAATCATCCCTGATGCATCCCTCAGAATAAACCAGGGACACTCAGGTCTGCAGGTCTCTGGATTCTTGGCAAATAGATGCAAAATTATAGTATTTCAAAGAATCATTAAGAACATTTATTCTAGGTTTTGTTAAAGGGATTATCTGGGTTTGACTTTCCTGCTACAACTAAACCTCAACAATAAATACAGAACCGGTGAAGAACTGGTGAGAAAAATGAAAGACAAAGTCTGACGATAAACGGCACAAAGACCCAGTCCTGGAGATTTACCAGAGCTTTTAAATACATGATCAGACATCATGACCACCTGCTGGTCCCCCTTATGTGGTCCAAAACCCTCGGAACCACTGGGCATGGACCAGAGGACCTCTCAGGGGGTCCTATGGGGTCTGGAACCAGGACCTCTCAGGGTGTCCTACGGGGTCTGGAACCAGGACCTCTCAGGGTGTCCTATGGGGTCTGGCACCAGGACCTCTCAGGGGGTCCTATGGGGTCTGGCACCAGGACCTCTCAGGGGGTCCTATGGGGTCTGGCACTAGGACCTCTCAGGGGGTCCTACGGGGTCTGGCACCAGGACCTCTCAGGGGCTCCTACGGGGTCTGGCACCAGGACCTCTCAGGGGGTCCTACGGGGTCTGGCACCAGGACCTCTCAGGGGGTCCTATGGGGTCTGGCACCAGGACCTCTCAGGGTGTCCTACGGGGTCTGGCACCAGGACCTCTCAGGGGGTCCTACGGGGTCTGGAACCAGGACCTCTCAGGGGGTCCTATGGGGTCTGGCACTAGGACCTCTCAGGGTGTCCTATGGGGTCTGGTACCAGGACCTCTCAGGGGGTCCTATGGGGTCTGGCACCAGGACCTCTCAGGGGGTCCTATGGGGTCTGGCACTAGGACCTCTCAGGGTGTCCTACGGGGTCTGGCACCAGTACCTCTCAGGGGGTCCTACGGGGTC
>OMNN01084269.1:0-31040 GCA_900302755.1 Chromis chromis
TAATGGGTTTGTCACAGGATTTTTAAAACAGATGTCTGCTGCAGCTGGAAACTATGTGCTATGATGAGATTATGGCTGAACAATTAATCAAAATATTAGTGAAATCGTAATTTGGCCAAGTGCAATATTCAAACCACAGGATTTGAAATGTTTTGACCAAGGCAAAATGTGGCATAACATACCTTTTTACACCGATCAGGCATAACATCTGCCTAATATTGTGTTGGTCCCCCTCATGTGGTCAAAAATGTTCTGAACCATTGGGCATGGACAAGAGGACCTCTCAGGGTGTCCTATGGAGACTGGCCCCAAGACATTGGCAGTGGATCCTTTGGGTCCTCTGGCTTGTGCAGTGGTGCCTCTGTCAATCCAACTTGTTCCACTGCATCCTGTTGATGCTTGATCAGAATGGGGTCTAGGAAGTTTGGAGGCCAAATCAACATCTTGGGCCATTGTCATGTTCCTCAAGATGTTCCTGGTTGTTTGATGGTTTTTGCCATGTGGTGGGGTGCATTTTCCTGCAGGGGTAGGACAGTGACATTTGGGATTTCCATTTGCATGAGGGAGTATGCTTGTTCTGGGACCATGTTTACCTTTTGTTCAATTCCATATGAAATCTTTTTTTTAAATCTATGCTTGTATCTGCATGTCTTGCAGTGCTCGGTGTCCTGTGGTAAGGGGAAGCGGGCGCGTTACGTCAGCTGCAGAGATGCCCAGGGAGGAGTGGCCGACGAATCGCACTGTGCCCACCTGCCCCGCCCCCCGGAGTTCTCAGCCTGCTTCAGCCCCTGTGGCCAGTGGCATGCTGGAGAGTGGTCTCTGGTGAGCACAACATCCAACTGTGTCCAATCAGTACAGATGTTTTCCACCGTGGTGACTCTCTGTAATCACTCAGTGTTCATTTTTCCAACAATGGTAAAAATCACCCTGAAACAAAACTTGCATATGGGACTGCTGTGACAATTAAGTTTTGATCTTTGATTTTCATCCAAAACTGTTGATGTCACTAAGAGACCAGTGGTGGGGTGGAGCCACTGATGATTTATATGATTATGTGATTTTTTTTTAATCATGTGTTCATGTGAAATAAAATGGCTTTATATGTAAAGCCCGAAAGAAATTTCTCTGAGGACAAATTCTTAAGTTTATTACATTTATGTCATATTGAGTTGATTTCTACTCCTGTTGTACTGACAGCTACAGACTCGGGGGGCTTCACATCATGAAGCAATACATGGGAGCAGACAATGAAAACAACACTCCCTAAACTAAGGCCTGTTTAAAACCTGGAAAATCAATAAAAAGTCTGATAAATAAATCGAAGAATTCTTGGGGGAAAAAAGTCCTAGTGAAATAGGTCAAACAAATTCAGCCAGGAATGTTTGAATGCTGACAATTTAGAGTGTAGAGCATCAAATGATTTTGCACCTTAACACTTTCATGGTTCATATGCATCACATGGTTGTCACAACAATGCAATACATGTAGTTGAGTCTAGTTTTAAAATTAGGCCTTTATTTTCTGGAGATATCTTTCACTTGAAGTAAATTATCAGGATTAGAGATATAGCTTCTTTTTTTTTTTTATTGTTGTTTGCCTTCCTTTCTTTCACCTCTGTTTCTAACACTTCGGTTGTGTCTCTCCTGCCCTAGTGTTCAGTGACCTGTGGAGTAGGAAGAACCACTCGACAGGTGGTCTGCTCCAACTACCACCAGCCAGTGGACCAGTCTTTCTGTGACCCGGATGAGAGGCCTACAACAGAACAAGAGTGTACTGCTGCCCCCTGCTCTTCTGTCTACCACCGCCAGCGCATCAACGACCAGCCCTACGGATACCCTCAGGATCCAGGACGTCATCCTGGGCACAGCAGCTGGAATGTGCCCTCAGCAGACAACCAGTGGAGGACGGGGCCCTGGGGAGCAGTATGTTCAGCATGTGATCTTTTGAAGACGTAGCAGAGTGCTTGAAATAATTAGTCTTGGGGTAGTCGTTTTGTGTCGTTGGAGCCTTTTTTATGTATTGGCAGCTTCGAATGTAGTTTGCTGCATGTACCGTACAGGCCACATGTGTATAACATGTTGATGAGCAGGTCTGTGCGTCTGTCTGTAAACACATTCTTGTGAGCAGATTAACTTGGAAGGTGAGGCAGCAGCTGTTTTCATTTCCCAGGGCAGAAGGCCATACATGGTAAACCACTTTACAAACAGCACCAAAGCACATATTGGAAGGCATACTGAGGACTGCAGAATATATACACATTATATGTTGTGTCAGTGTATACACTGGTATTCAGCACATTTTAGATGTTCAAGGTAGAGCTTTAATTCTTTGGCTAAAATCAGCTGGAAATGAAGAATCCTCAGTGGTTTGGAGCAGTTTAGGCTCTTAAGGTTCTTGTTCTTGAATCAGGTTGGCTAAAATGCAGAGATAATGTTATTTTTGTCAGGCAAAAGTTCACATTTTTTCCTTTTAACCTTGTTTGGTAGTTTTAGGTATGCTTCTATTGGTGTAGGTGGGGTTGTGTTTCCTGTATGTAATATTAGCCACGACCTATACCAATACTTTTTCTAAAAAGACATTTTACATGAAATTCCTGTGTGTTTTCAGACCAGCCTCGTTGTGAGCACATTCAAGAAGCTATTTATGCATTTTGAATAATGTGCTCAACTAACGCTGATGGTGTAACTATGTTTGTTTTATTAGAGATCAATTTAATACATTAATCTCAATTAATGTATTTTTTGTGTTTTTTCTTCTTATGCTGGAGGTATTCATCCCTGCACAGTGTTCAGTCTCATGTGACCGGAAGCACTGCTGTTCACACTCATTCAGTGCTGTCCTCCCTCACATAAAAAGCACTGAGTGTGCTCACTCCCATTGACAGTGGGGATGTGTCATTTTAATTGGATGCAGAGTGTACCTACTGCTCTGGTCAAGGCTGTGGTGTTGAGTGTTCGAAACTGTCCTTCATAGACTCGTTTTCCATCTTTGGAAGATAATTTGAACACTGGAGCTGCATTCGGTCTTGGCTAGATTCACGTAAATGTAGCTTAAAAGATTGTTCATTGTGCTGAATATGTAATTTTTTTTGCATGTTTGTATACGTGCACATGCTCAGATTGTCATTTCTAAACGGTAAAAAGACTATTTTTGAATCAGTGGATGGGAAATCCTTGACCATGTAATAATGTTAGTTTTATGAGACCCGAGTAAAATAGGAGGGCCCATAGTCTTCAAGTAAATTCAGTCAGCCTGCAGTAAAGTATTAAACATCAGTAAATACAGTAAGTTCTTACAAACCTGTCTATGAGGGCATTCTAGAGCTTTCAACCATATTTCATGCCCCCCCTGTGCCTAATGTTACTTGCTCTGGTATCAACATGTGACTTAAAGAGGGAAGTTTGATCATGTAGTAACAAATTAGAAAATTAATGACATGGGCACACCAGTCTTTGTGTATTAGATCAATTGATATTCAGTTTAGTTCAAATATATCTAAATAAATTAGGATGATCCTGTAAATACAACCACATGTTGTGTGTGTTTCTTTAGTGTTCCAGTACCTGTGCAGGAGGCTTCCAGAGGCGGGTGGTGGTCTGTCAGGATGCTGATGGACGCAGCAACAGCTACTGTGATGAGAGGGTCAAACCTGCTGAGTCTAAGAGCTGCGACTCTGGTCCCTGTCCTCTGTGGAACTACGGTGTCTGGGGAGAGGTGAGCTTATATGTAGGGTTAGGAGGACAGTGTTCCTCATAGCCTTCCACTTACTCATCGAGAACCTTATTACAGTTGCCAGAGATCTTTTGTGTTTCATCCTTATCATCTGTTATGTCTTCTCTGTCTGTATATCTGTCTCTCTCTTTTCATTTATACATAAACAGACATTTGTCCAAACTTAGTCTAAAAAGCCTTAAAGCCAGTGATAATTCAGTGCATAAACACTTAAGAGCAGTAAAAGTATGTGGAACATAATTTTTTGTTTGCTCTTCCCCTCAGTGTACTCAAACCTGTGGTGGAGGGAGGAGGACTCGCTTGGTGGTGTGTCAAAGACCCAACGGTCAGAGGCTCAACGACTACAACTGTGACATCCTGGACAAGCCTCCTGACATGGAGCAGTGCAACCTGCAGCCCTGCCCAGGCTCTGCCTCCTGGCATCGCCGCCCATGGAAGCCGGTACGATAGTACTAATTTTCCTCCGACTCTTATCTTCCTCACTCAATGGTGCTTCACTGTGAGTAGACATGGTGTGTGCTGACGTGACCTCAGACCTGTGTGCTGAGTGTGTTTTCAAGCCTAAAACTGTAGGAGATACTGAAGAACAGTAAGTGCTGGGTATCTTGCGGCCACTCGCCAACTCCAGCCCACCCAGATGGGCCCTGCAGTGGCATGCTGCTGATTAAAACAAAAAGAAAAAAAGGAAAAACATACACAAAAACAATGCTGCTCCACTTAGGGGATCATTAAAAACACATGGATCCCATTTTGAGCCAAGGCTCCAAATTAAAACCTATAAATCAGGACAGCGTTGTCCAACAATGCCATATATTTGTAGAGGCATAACTCTAGAAAACATTTATTTCATATATGAGGCGTGAAGTAAATGTTCTTTGCTGTTATTGCTGTCTTCACCCTGTATCCGAAGTACACAAGTGTATATTTGTGTATAAGAGTTAATATTATGACCTTTATTGAACAGCTACAAATGACTGTCAGTGTATTTTGTATATGTATCTTTGTACAGTATGATTTTATTTTTCAAGTAGCTAGTTTTCGTTACTGAATATTTAATATTTTGCTGGTGCTCTTGGTCAGACCTCTCGTATCTCTCTATGAGTAAATGCAGTTTGTACAGAGGAAAATATTTTCAAAACATGCTTCATTCTTATTTTTGATATTGTGTTTTTACTTAAGTTGAAATGCAACTTAGAATGGTTTCATCTCTGAAAATATGGACACTGTCACAGTCGAAAAGAAAACTATGCCACGTTATTTGAAAACGCATTAAATATGTTTCTGATTCTGATAAGTGCCTTGAAATGCAAAATAAGTCAAAAATAAGCGTTATATAGAAGATTTTCTTAAAATATCATAATGATGTAGTCTGTTTCACATAAGAGCAGGATTACAGGCAGTAACTTCCCAATACCACTCTAACACCTGTCTTCACTCGGTGCTAACTTTATATGCAGTCAAGCCATTGGGCACAAGTGGTTTTTTATGTGATGTGCCACAAAAACAATGGCCTGTCCGATATGTCATCTTATGTGTTGACACTTTACACTTGATCCTAATGTTTGTGAAAGAAAGTCAGTTAGAGATTTGGTGCTGTTGTTCTGCAAAAAGCCACAAAAACAGCAACTTTAAAATGCAACTTTAAACGATATTTTGTCATTATGATGAGGTGCTATTCAACCGAACATATAACGGTGACTTATCGGTTTTGTGAAGATGAGGTTTGACCACATTTCCGGGCTCAGAAAGAATTTATTTATTCTGTTAATGGTAGGTAGCATCAGTGCAGCTTACTGAGCATTAAAACTGTCAGTGCAGGAAATCGTTCTTTTTCAGCTTTTATCCGTGTCCATAAAACAAACCTAAGCACACAGATACCTCCTCTTTATAAAGTTACAGTCAGTTGTTGCTGTTTCTCTTTCATCCTTTGGCCAGTTTTTTTTTTTTTTTTTTTCTGAAGGATTTTTTTTTTCCAAATGAAACTTATTTATTTGTTTACAATAGATTATTAATTGTTGCAGCTTTAATATTTTTGTTCCAGTTTAGACTGATGTAACACTTGACTTGAATTATTTGTCATTTTATGTCACCTCAACAGTTCTGGTTTGAACCTTTGGGCTTTGCAGTCCTGTGACCAGCGATGATAAACACAGAACTACATGAGGGCAACTTAGGGGGCAACTAAACCCAATTAGCAGCTTTGACATTGTCCAACTGAATGAGCAGAAATTGATAAATACATCACATATGTTTTCATAATTTGCTATCAGGTTAAAAAAAACAATGAATTCTTTGCAAATCAGTCTGTATTAAACTTGAGAAAATTTAAGCTTCACAATGTGTTCAAATGAAGCTGCTCTTATTTCATTACTATAAAAAGCAAAACCAGCTTTAACCTGCTGCAGTGATGTCGAGGTGGACTTCAGGGTGGGTCAGTGAGTTCTCTAAATATGTGCAAAACACTTGAGCTGTTTAACTAGAGAAAGCAGTGAAATACTGCTGTTCAGTCTGGTATTAAGTTGACTTAAACTGTAACAACTTGGTAACATATCCAGGCAAGCACACCACTTTGACTATATACAGTCTGACTATGTGCTGGACTCTGTGCAGATCCTGAGTTGCTTTTCAGATTCAGGCTCCTGCAAACAATTAATGAGCAGTTTTAGACTGTGACATGTAAGCACTCGGAATTACATTTGGATTAAGGCAACATAAAATGATCATGACACATATTTCAGGTGAAGTGTTGCAGTCGGGTCTGTGTTTATGTTGGTATCCTCCCCAGTGAGGATCTCTGCAGTCTCTCCCTCTTTGTGTTTTTGCTTCTCTCCCTGTGTGAGTGTGTGAAGACTTCCACTACAACCAAGACTCCTCAGCCATGGCAGTTTCACTCCCTCTCCGTCTTTTTTTTGTTTGTTCGTTTGTTTTTTAACCCTGTGGTGCAAAGTTGCACAAACTCAAGGGGGCAACTCTGCTTTATTTAGCATATTTTGGTTCGTTGTTGTTGTTTTTGCTATTTATTTCATTCACATGCAAAAATACATAAATATGTTAAATTAGCTTTTTTTTCCAACTGTAAAGACTATTAAAGAAACATAACTGTGAAATTTGTGTTGTTTCTCGATGTAATATGTCACTGACAAACAAAATACAGGACTGTACTTTGAACAACTTTCTGAATTGCTTTGTACTCTAAAGGAAGATTACAGACACATAGAAAGAATATGAATGACTCATGAGTAAAGGCAATGCAAGATGGAATAAAACAAAATAAGACACAATACAATGCAAAATGGTAAAAGTTGAACAATATAGTTTATTTAACAGGAAAACAGTTTTTATTTAGCTACATTGTTCATTCACAGTGACTTTGTAGAACACTAATATTCTCTGGTAAACCATGTGCATGCAATACATACTTTCTGTAGGTGAGGTAATGTAAACAGCCCACAGCAAACACTTGATTTGTAGGTCATTATGGGGTATTTAGTGTTTGACCCTCACTTGACTTCAGCGGTCTTTTTTCAGTAATTCCTATGATAATTCAGTCTTTGGGGGGAATGCTTAAAATCTGCTTCTTTAGTGTCTGTGGTGCTTCACATACCTTGGCAGAACGTAGTGTAAAAGCGCTGCAGGCCGCTTCCTTTTATGTGTTTTAACATTTTATTTTGTAATCTCCCTGGAGAAAACATACACAGTGCAAATCAAACTTTGGCGCTGGGTGGCACATCTGTTTACCATTGCATTAATGGAGCGCTCTGTGACGCATTTGGCCGCAGTCCGACAGAGTATTGCTCTTACTACGGCAATAATTGGTATTAATTCATGCTGGCAAGGGTTGTTTAGCTGAGGAGATCCACAAAAAGAAAGAGCTGGAAAACCTAGTATATACAGAAGACAGGGAATTCTAATCTATGAAGTTATTTCAAGCTGTATATTCAAATAATGTTGTAATTCAAGTTATCACTTCACCACAGGGTAAAGCAACGTATAATAGAGCATACTGGTACATTCCACAAAACAAAACCTGTAATTTACCATCTGCAGTGAAGAATCCACTTAAAAATCTACCTCTATATAAAAGATTAATATAGCCTGCACCAAACTATTAAACTTCAATTTGATGCAAATTAATGCTCTCTATGTGACTTCTTCACATGTTAGCCAGTTTTTGAATCATTTCATAGAACCATAACTTAAACACTGTCCTGGTGAAATGGCTGATATTTAGGAGATAATGCTCTTTTAGAGGCCAAAGAAGATTCACTTTAATTTTTTTTTTGCATTACATAACATTGTCTAAATATTTCTCATGGCTTCAGAGGATGTCTTACCTTATGTAATGGCCTCTTCTGTTTGGAGTGTCCACCAAAGATACCCCAACTATGCAAAATAGAATTTAGCATATCTGAATATTCACATCAGTTTGGGGCAATAGTTCTAAAATCAAATCCTTGTCATGAAGTTATATCATATTTTCAATATATTCTTAGGAAAATAGAACCTACACACTTTTTATATTCTCCCAAAAGATCCGATATTAGTGTATATTGTTGTATCTCTTCTTGGCTATGTAGGTAAAAGCATTATTCCCATATATACTGTGCAGTTTCTTTAATATTTCCATTTTTATCAGGTAGACTTCCTGGAAATAAACCCAAATACATAATAGTGACTACCATAGCATACATACTGCTATCTTTACAATATTCACAAATGGGCATTTGATCAAAGAGAGTAATCCTATATATTGGTATTTATTTAGATGTGGACAGTTTTCCAGATGTACCAATTCAATCTCTGCTTCAGTTTGTAGTCAAGATACCTCAAAATAATCTTCCAGTTTTATTAAATCTTGCAGTGATAGCTTCTGCCAAAGTTATATTCATTTCACATTTGTTGCCTTTAACAAAGAAAAGACACAAAACAATTATCACATTTATTGCACAAATGAAGGAATACAGACACATAGTTCAACATAAACTACCAGGAAGGTAAATATCATTAACTAATGGTAATTACTTTAAAAGCAGCGTGGATGTCAGCTGTGTGCGAGGACCGACAATACGTCTGTGTTTGATAAATTGTCAACCGAGGCACCATTTTAGTAATTTATGCCTGTTTGTTGCTAACAAAAACATACCGTTTCCTGTCCAGTATGCGTTTCCCATGGAGGGGGACCGCAGCAGAGCGTCTGCAAACTAATCATGCTGCTTCAAATGAAATCCACATGCACAACTCTGACATACTTGGCTTTGGCCTGAGGGCATTGGCCAGGAACATTCTCCAAACCTGTCACCTCGGGGTCAGTTGGTTGTGACATCACTGGGCTTGTGTTTCCTGATGCTGCACATGTGCCAGTCGAGTGTGAGCGATCGAAGCGGCGGCTGAAAGGGTCCCTCCCAGTGCTTGCTAGCTTTGGTTCTTGTCGTGGCTTTAATCTAAGACTGAGTCGGTAGATAATGTTTCATTCTGGCCTTTGAGAGAAAGCAAAACAGTTCAGTGGATGATTTTCTGGTTAGAAGTCAAGCGCTATGGCCTACAGGTTTTGGCAAACCATTACGACCTGGGAAGAAGAAAACCAGATGCTGTGAGATGTTATCTGAAGATTCAAAATATTTGGATCACAGCGTGGCTTTTTACGTCAGGGATGGAAGTCCCTTTTAGGTCAAGCAGTTGGACAACATGAAGAAAAGTTGAACATATTGCACACTGTAATAGATATTTTGAGTGAGCACTTGCATAAGCATCCTTACAGTTTATTGCAGATTGAGGTGCAGGTAAACTTTGTTTAGGACACTAAAAGAAATCAAGAGAGAAACCCGTTCAATAAGCCTAGATGTTTTGTGCATGCGGCTTGGAAGCAGATGCAGCGAGATGAAATGAGAGGAGACAGGGCATGAAAGTCTGGAAGCATTTAGGCAGGTCTACATCCAATGACAAGGAACGCGGCCTTGCTTTGACACAGGTAGAGAGCGTCTGCTTTTCCTCAACTCCCAAAGCGTTGCTAAGTGTTTTGAAGCCTCTAGGAGTCGCCTTCTAAGACTTCACACAAATGCATAGTCTTCTGGCATGAGGCTGCCAGCTCAGACCTAACGGGGCCGGGTCCTGTTCGGGCCTGTCGATGCTATCAAGGTGATGGATTGAAATGGAGTTTGTGGCAGCTTTTTCCCCTCTCGTGGGAGAGGCAGTGATAGATTGGGCGTTTCTAGCTCACTTCCACAAACAGCTTGCTAATAGTCCTTCATTTCAACTCTGGCTGACAGAAAAAGCTGCTGATATGTGATGTTGTACTATCTCTACGCCACATTTCTACCAGTGATTTAACTGTACTCACCCTCTATTGTTGGACTTAGCTGTCTGGTCTGTTTCTACTTGTGCATCGTCTAAGTCAGCGGGGCCACTGGTCCACAGATGTGAGAAAATTCCAGTGTGTCGAACATTGTCTGATACACTGTTTGTCTAATATATTGGAAACACACTGTGACATGACATTTTTAGCCAGTGTATACTTTTTTGATGCACATATTTACTATAGTTTCTTATCATTTAAGCAGTCTAACATGAACGTGTGCAGATGTAATTCATTCTTTCAGAGGAATTCTTTCTGAGGAAGTGCTATATTTCATATCACTAGCCCTTGCATTATGTATGTGGATTTAGTTAAACACTCTCAGTAGGAAATATCACCAATGCCTCTATCTCTTGTTAGTGACTATGGCTTGTCTCTTGATTTCTCGTTTGCTTGATTTGTTTTGAATTTTCCTCTGATGGAGGTGTTTTCCTTTGTCAAGACTTGGTGCCATCCATGGACTTCGCTGAAATCAGGCAGAGGGTTAGCAAAAGAAAAAAAAAACAAGAGTCTGTGGAGGAAGGGTTGGGAATGTGTAAAGAATTTTGGTAAACATGTGTAAAAAGTTGATAAAGTGCAATAACAATAAGATTCTCCTTGTGCTTTTTTTTTTTTTTTAATCTGTTTCTTCCGAGTAAACACGAGGTCAAGATCTTCCACTTGGCTGAGCTTTTCCATGCTTCCCTCTCTGCAAGCTGTGGCAGGCTGGTTGCAATGACAGATTAGAAAAACAGCTGTGTAACATTTAGCAGGAAGACAGAGTTAGACTTGGATGCCCTGTGTCAAAGGTCATTGCTTTACAACTTCGCAACTGGTCTGCTGTTTGTGTTTTTTTAAGTTCCGTCAATAAGAATTTGCTTCGTTCTGCTGATTCTTGTGCGTTTCTTCATTTTGCCCAGTATTTAGTGAAGTACTCATTTCCTGGATGTTTGACTTTAACACGGTCATGGGGGGAAAAAAAGTGTCAGTAGAATGTTTAGACAGATGGAAAACCTTGGCTGTTTTGTCATTTCATTTTTACTTATGCTTTCTTGTTGTACCTTTGCTGAGTGGTGTTGACTGAAAAAGGAAACCGTGCTGAAGACACTGTATATGCCCACTCAACCAGTTGTTTATTTAACTCTTTAAAGGCAAACTCTTACTGGGGAATGCAGAATGTGCTGTTTAGTTTTTGCCAATCAGCAGTTTGCTGCAGCTGACAGTCTGTCAAAAACTGCGCAAGCAGAGAGAGGAAATTATTTCCACATCACACAATCAGCAGCATCCTGGATGAATAAGATGGCAAAATCAACTTGTCACATCTGTAATTCATCACTGCACTCAGTTATAGTATGAAACAAAATATACCTAAATTCTGCATTTGTATACATTTTAATACTCAGTTGTTGAATTAAATTTGTCGTAGGATTTCTATAAACTGCTGGATAAAGTGAACTACAGATGGCGTGAGATGAGTTGGATATATAAATGTTACTATTTCACATTGTTCCTGTGTGTGGTTCCAAGTCTGGGTGGGTATTTTGGCCTGATGGATAAAAGATGTATGAATCTTGACATTCCTGTGCCCCATGATGCCGCTCTTACCAGCTGTTCCCATGTTGATAACATGTGTTGTTTTGACTTCTGACTCTGGAACCTCCCTGCAAAACAAGACCATGAACAGAAAAGCCTGAATGTTCTGTGACTCTGTCTCTTTCTGCATCTTTTTCTCATCTGAACTCAGTGATATTGATAAAGAAATAACTAAAGACAAGACACTATCTTAAAGTGCATTCAGTTCCTGATTATAAGATTTGTGCTCCTCGCTTGGTTTGGTGTACAGAAGTGAAGGTTTTGCATGAGCACAGTTTTAGAGTCTCTGTTTGAAGATATTGTCCCTCACAACTTTGACAACACGTAGCTCAGAGTATAATCCTACACACCCCTCCTGCTGCCTACACTTGCAAGTTTGTTCTTGCTCCGGGTCAGCACTGAGCTCCTTTGAAGGCTCTATGTAACTACAGTTACCATATGCTTGGCATTACCATCCTTTAGCATTGTGAGCGTGCTGCAATGTGATTGGAATTCGCCTTTTGCTCTCATATTTTAGGATGTGGTCTCACTCCCAACCACTAAATATAGGCAATATACAACATCGTACTTAGTAATTAATAATTTCTTTTGAGATGATAAAAAAATATAATGTAGATATCAACCATTAAAGGTATGACTATAACTAGTCTGTCTTCCTGTATGAGCAGATATTATATTGTAATCGTGGCTAAGAATCAAGCTGAAATGGAAGAGTAAATCAGCATGTCAGATAACAATGTTCAACACAAATTAGTTGATGACTGACCCGGCAATATCTAACATTTGGCAATACTTACATTCTGACTTTTAAGAGGATTTTCAGCTCCAAGATAAACCACTAAATTCTGCTTTTATCAGCAAACAAACATTCTTTATGCCGTATTTGTAGTCCTAGCGCTATTTTTTTTATGCGCTGCTTGAGGTGATTGAATAATGCACATTTTCAAACATTAAATCGTTGATCTGAGCCAGGTGGTTAGATGGTTTTGTGGATTTTACTTTTCTCTCTGTGAGGTACTCTCTGCAGTATTAGCTCCTTTGATTTCCATATTGGCTGAGTGACACATATTTAAACTACAGTCGAGTTTCTCATGGAAGCCTAACAGCTTCCATGTGTCCTATTGGCTTACCTGTTGCGAGTAAAGCGGTGGGTGGGGTCATCCTGAGGTTGCCGCCTGCCAGTCCTAGACAAAGACATTGATGCACAGGCAAAAAAGTATCTGATATCAGCCTGATTATCCGCTTAGAATTTATGTGTTAGAAATCCATCTGCATGAAGTTACACTTTGTTAAATTAATCAATATCAGACGTGTTTTCAAGACTCCACGGGCTCTTTTGTGGTTTTCCTAGCACGCAGAAAAGGCATGAATTTGGTGGGTTTGCTTAGCACTCAATTATGTGATTTGTTCCAGAACTGTGAAACTCCATCAAATCAAGAGGAGCTGCCTTAGAGTCACTAAGCAGAGTAATTAAGGTGTCCATTTGTTACATGTGGTTTTAAAATATCAGTTATGTCTTTCTCTGTAGAACCTTTGTTCTGCATGGAAAAAAATAACACTTGTTTCACAAAAGCTGTTTTGCTTGGCTGATTTTCAACTGCCAAATCTAAAGCGGGTGAGTCATTCCGTTTAATAGTAATCCACATTATGCCCTAGGTGAACCTCACCGGATTATACTAGATTTAACCCACCTAATCATGTGAAATTAATTGCTGGGACAACGTGGGAGGGCAAATCTGTCTCTCAGAGTGTTTCATTTCCCATGTGACTCATTGATTTATGTATTTTTCTCAGGGAGTTCTCCTTCATGGTAAAGTGACCCTGGGAACTTTTCCATACATTCAAAATGCCCAGCAGAATATAACATGCGTAGAAGTTCAGATGAAGTCACATATTTTATCAGGATTAGGCTATCACAATACAAAATGTGCTTTTTAATAATCTGGCACCAACTTTCCTTCAAGGGCATGCAGACTTTAAATATAACACATGCAGGAATCACTAAAAAAAACAGCAGAAAGACAGTAACTTGTCACATTTCTAGTGATAAGTACAACAGTCCTACCTGAGTGGGTGCCGGTGAGTGAAGCAACCCAGCTGGAGCTCGGTGAAGCAGAGGTCCCTGAGTCCTTGCCCTCCTCCTGCTCTCAGAGGTGAAGCTGTCCTCTGGTCCCACGCGCTGTGCCAGCTCCCTGTGCTCTCTGTTACCAGCCCTGATTAACTAATGGCTGACAGATGAGCCTGGCAGGGCAGCGGGAGGAGCACTCCACCATATAGTGTCTTTTCTCCCACCGTTAAAAATGCAGATACAGTTCAGCTGGGGGAGCACAGCCCGTATGGCTGCGATTTCCTTTCTTCCTCCTCCTTTTTTTTTTTTCCTCCTGCTTTTTACAGCAGTAAGGAGGGGCCAGCCCCCCTCCCCACTCCCCCCTCCAACATGTTTGCCTGTCTCTGCTCTTGTCTGAGGTAGAGGGAGTTCTGTTATCATTTTTGAGCGAGTGTGCAGCGGGTATGTGAATCTGCCCTGCTCAGGACTAGTCACTCAAGCTCTGGCCCTTCGACTTTGATGTCCTCCGTCAGCTGAGCCAGCCCTGTGTTTAAAATGCCTCGGTAATTACAGCGTGTGTGATGCATGTGTGTGCAGTGTCAGCCGTTGCCCGCACCATACTTAAGAAGAAAAGGCAGGAGGTGGCTTTGTTTAAGAGCTTCAAATGGACACTTAAAACTTGATCAGCCGACTTTTTAAAGCAGGGAAACATGTCTTTTAACTCCTAGAAAGCGGAGAACAAGCAAAATACTCATTTGCAAATTCCATAGGTCATCATCTGTGGTATGAGCAGCACCATGAGCACACACAGGAAAAAAAAAATCCCGTTTGGTGTTATGCAATATTCTGAGATCATAATTAGAGGACAATGCAATATTATGTTCATTATCTGGACTGGAAAATATGCTAAGACAAAATGAAACCTCATCTTGTGTATTTGATTCCAGCACCCCATTTTTGCAGTGGCTTTGTATAGGGGCGCTCACTCGTCAAGCAGAAATAGGCACCCTAATTGCTGTCTGGCCTCATGGGGACCGAAGTCCCCAGAATTCATCTACCATCTCAGGCAAAGGCCTTTTCTCAGAGCTTTCATCAGGGTGTCTGGTTTTTATTCATTACGTTTTTTTCATCTTCTTCTTCGTTGTCTAGCTTTTCTGAAGTATTTCTAGGTTCCTTATTGGTACCAGATGATTGTCTCGCCATGCTTGTGCATCTATGTTTCCCTCTGCATCCTTCTCTTCCTCTTCTTCCCTCAGCCTCTGCCATTCACAGCAACTCTAGAAGTAATTCCTCTGTTTACAGGTTAATAAGCTGGCTGCTTTCCATCAGCGTGTGAGTGTTTGACAAAAGGTTTTGGCGAAATCCATTTGGGTTGTTTAGTTAAATTTGTTTGCTGTGTGTCCAGTTGGCCATGAAATGCTATAAGGAAGTTGTTGGGTGCGCCAGGTGCTGTTCTACTAAATCCTGTATATACTATAGGACTAAAAGAGACAGTTTGTTGTATGGCAGAGTTTATGGCCTTTGGTCTGTGGTTAGTTGGCTCAAAATACAAAAACATGATGACGAACTGTATATGAATGAGATTTTTGGCTAGTGGACTTTGCTGCATTGATTTTTTGAGAGAAAAAATGTGTAGCAAAGTGTCTTTCCAGAGACAGTGACCTGGTTGCAGTCAATAATCCACAGACTATGTTAACAATTTTCAACGTAGCAACTTTATACTGCACCAAATACCTCTTTTGTTCAATTCACTTAATTTGATCCAGAAATTGAACCAAGAAAAATGAAATGAGGGATTCAGTTATGAAATATTAGCTCAAACTTCAAGTAGTGTCTGATTTTACAATATTTCCACTTTCGTAAATGAGCATGAGTTATGAACTGGACTTTGCTAATGTGTCCTCCTTTTCTCTTGTTTTCCAACCAACACCCATCCCCCTTCTCTCCTCTTCCCACTCCAGTGTTCAGTGAGCTGTGGTCAAGGGACCAAGCAGCGGGAGATAGCCTGTGTTTATCAGAACCAAACCAAAATAGAAGAGGATCACTGCAGTCATCTGCCTCGGCCGCGCACACAGAAGGCCTGTCGCGCTCAAGGATGCCCCAGTTGGAAAGCCAACAGGTGGAGGGAGGTATGTTTGTTCTGCTCGCCGTCTCCCAGGCTTAGATAATAGGCTGAACCTCAGAGGAACCAAACTATCAGTAACCGCAGCCAGCAGCTGAGACACAAGCACAAACACAGCCGAGAGCTTCCCAGAGGTTTGCAGATGTAGGACATGTACACACAGAGCACCTGTCCAATCACCACTCAGTTTATTCTTGTTCAAGAGTGATGTCCCATTTCCTCAAGTGTGAACTAAACACCACAGGCTGGATTTGCAAAACAGTTTACGTAGTGCACTTGACATTTATATTTCAGGTTTAAAAATATTCAGACGAGATGCTAAAATCTTTGTGTAGAGTAATCTACAGTTTTATGTACAGCAAGTGAAGCTTTTAATCAGACCACACACTGACCACACACATACATAAAAACCTGTCTGAATGAAATGTGATAAACACGGAGATCCAGAGGTGCAGCTGATGCAGCCAATCTTGGCCTCACATAAAGATTGAATCACACAGTTTCTGTACTAACTGATAACTTGCCCAGGAGTAAATATATGCCGAAGATATAGGATTTGCATATTTTTCACATCTAAATGCTTGTGTAGCCTGAATATGCTCAGACCACAGCATGTCTTTTGCTATGCTCCTTGGCTGATCTACCACTTGTTGATCAGGACACAATCAGAAGATCTTTCCATCTTTAGTATATCTAAAGTCTAAAATGTAAATGTCTGCCTCCCTCCTCCTGCCACTCCCCCACTCTTCGAGGGTGTCCTCATCCTCCTCCCCTCTCACTTTTCTCTCTCTCCGGTGTCTGGAAGCAATCATCTTCCTCCACATACCACCAGCAACCATGAAATCCTTAACTAGAGCATAAAGACATGTTTTATATCTTAATATCCATGCATGTGACAACTTTGAAACCTCAGCACCCAATGTTTGAGTTATTCCACAGCTACCCAGCCTTCTCACTCACCTTTGACTGGGGGTGTAATGGGCAACATGTTAGAGGAGCTGGAGAGGTGGAGGCTTCCCATTGAGATTTTTACTGGTTTCCAAGGACACACGAATCCTTCTCCTCTTACTATTTGTAGTGCCGCAGCCACATATGTTCAGTATAAAATCTTAAATTGTAGTTTTGAAGGTTGGTTCTTCTAAATTACAATAAAATATGCCTTCAACAAAATTTAGTTTGTACAGCATTGAAAATAGATTTTAAAGACCTCCTTCAATTTTTTTGTGCATATGCTGATTTTCATGTGCTGGAAGACATATCATGAGCAACTCCATGGGCGGAAATGCTAAGTCTTGAAACTGCAGTGTAGAAATGACAGTCTCATAAACAGAGCTTCAGATAACCAGGATTCCCTGTCCTTTATGGCAGGAAGGCATTATTTTCATCAAAAGAAACTCCTCAATACACTATATTGCCAAAAGTATTGTCCCCTCTGCCTTTACACGCACATGAACTTTAATGACATCCCATTCTTAATCCGTAGGGTTTAATATGGACGGCCCACCCTTTGAAGCTATAACAGCTTCAACTCTTCTGAAAGGCTTTCCACAAGGTTTAGGAGTGTGTTTATGGGAAGTTTTGACCATTCTTCCAGAAGCGAATTCATGAGGTCAGGCACTGATGTTGGACGAGTGCCTGACCTCGTCCAACATCCAGTCTACGCTCTAATTCATCCCAAAGGTGTTCTGTCAGGTTGAGGTCAGGACTCTGTGCAGGCCAGTCAAGTTCCTCCACAACAAACTGGCTCATCCATGTCTTTACTGACCTTGCTTTGTGCACAGGAGAGCAGTCACGTTAGAACAGGAAGGGGCCATCCCCAAACTGTTCCCACAAAGTTGGGAGCATGAAATTGTCCAAAATGTCTTGGTATCCTGAAGCATTAAGAGTTCCTTTCACTGGAACTAAGGGGCCAAGCCCAACCCCTGAAAAACAGAGAAGTGTGATTGGTCACTCCAGAGAACACGTCTCCACTGCTCTGGAGTCCAGTGGCGGTGTGCTTTACACCACTGCATCCCACGCTTTGCATTGCACTTGGTGATATAAGGCTTGGATGCAGCGGCTCGGCCATGGAAACCCATTCCATGAAGCTCTCTTCCACTGTTCTTGAGCTAATCTGAAGGCCACACGAAGTCTGGAGGTCTATAACTATTGACTCTGCAGAAAGTTGGTGATTTGTGTGCACAGTGTGCCTCAGCATCTGCTGACCGCACTCTGTGATTTTATGTGGCCTACCACTTCGTGGCTGAGTTGCTGTTGTTCCCAATTGCTTCCACTTTACCACGAACAGTTGACCGTTGAATATTTAGTATTGAGGAAATTTCACAAAGGGACTTATTGTACAGGTGGCAACCTATCACGGTACCACGCTTGAATTCACTGAGCTCCTGAGAGCGACCCATTCTTTCACAAATGTTTGTAGAAGCAGTCTGCATGCCTAGGAGCTGGATTTTATACATCTGTGGCCATGGAACTGATTGGAACACCTGAATTCAATTATTTGGAGGGGAGGGCCAATACTTTTGGGAATGTAGTGTATATATTTTTCATACACACAGATTAATTTTTAAAGATTTAATCAATGACTGGAATGACAAATAAATATAAAATTTTAATATACATTTTCAGGTGCTGGTAGCAGCAAAAAATACAGTTCCATTTACCTTTACTGTAAAAACTAAAACTTAAACTAACTTAAAAAAAAAAAAAAAAAAAAAAAAAAAAAAAAGCATCTGCAAGGCACGATATACCCAAAAGTGAGTAAGAAAACACATTTCAGAATCTGGTTAAACTGACCCTTTAAAACTGGAGCTGCCGACTCAATACCATTAAAAAATCATGAAATAGTCGTCTCATTTTTCATGTACTGTATAGTTTCATGCTGTCCTCACTATCTCTGACAAAATAACTGCACATCTTACAGAAAGAATCAGGTTTCTAGAATCACTTCAACAGCAGGTTCTATTTTCATGCTTAGTACAATCTTTAAAAAAAAAAAAAAGACATTTTATGATTTGAAGGTCAGATTTCTTCCTGTACTTTCTGTTCTCTTTCCAAACTCAAGGACTTGACCCATCACATCCAACCACATACTCTGCAATGATAACTCGCAATTGCAGCAAAGAAAGTTTCCGGAAATTTGATCCTCGCCGTATAATTCACAGATTTTCTGACTGTGTGAAATAGATGAGGCCTGGCACTGTTCTTTGAGGTTTAGAGTCGAGGTTGCAGAGAAATCAGCCTGATCAGCTCAAGCCTTACAGAGTACTTCTTCTGTATGCAGGTATGCTTCTCAAAGCACATCAAAGAGATGTCTCAGATAGACCTTTGTGTGATCTCAGATATACGGCTCACAAAGAAGCATCAAACTAGCTTTGGATTTATTAAGTGCATTGAACAGGAGCATCAAAGCAGCAGATCTGGATGCGGCAGACCAAACAAACATTCGGAAATATTTTCAGTGAAATTTTTGAAGGACAAAGTAACACCATCCTCATCCTCTTCGAAATGATAACTTGAGTTGATAAGCATAAAAATGCACTATTAGTCAGTATGTGTAATATGACTTGCTCAGTAACTTATGTTGACTAATGTTCAAACATAAGAAAAAATTTGCAGGCTTAATAACCACTAATCACTCATACTAAAATACCTTCCCTAACCATGTCTGTTATAATGGTGGTATATGTGAGATGTGGCTTGGTTAGGGTCATGGTCACTCACTCAGTTAGGTTTCTGATGATAATATTTCTGAAGAAACTGAATAATGAGCCTCCTGGAAAATGCAGGAAAATGTATTGTGCCGTTATCCTGAAATTGTCCCTCGTGGTCAGAGGTTGCTGTTGATCAGCTATAGCAACACTTCAATCAGGTATCCCAGCAATTGGGGTAAGCTACACTGTAGAAAAGTGAAGCCAACACGGCAGTGCAAAAAACTGCAGTTCCTTGAATGGCCACTTGAGGCTGGCACCAAAAGTGAGCATATTACCATAGGCCCCCATGTTAAAATACCCAACTTTACAGCAGAAATAAGCCTGGTTCAACAAACTGTTTTAGTCTCTATAGCTAATTTCCCTGTTTTTGATAACTGTATGGAGGGTGAATTTTTGTATAACTTACCCTTTTAAAATGTATAAAGGCTTAAAGTTTTGTTTTATTAAGATTTAAGTGACTAGTTGGTAATGTCACAGGACAGTTCATGGCCTGCCACAGCTCTACTCATGCTCCAACACATTTTTGGAGGAGTATTTGGATTAACAAGGAGTTAGACAGGCACTGCCAAGAAACCAAGACAGTTATGACTAGAGCCACCACACTGAACTTTGTAATCATTCTTCAGGAAATCTGCAGGTAATGTCAGTGAGGCTTTGTCCGTTAATGAATTGAGCCAAGCTTCAAAAACAGCAGAGCCCACTTTTCCCAAAATGCAACTTAGTGCTGCTTTTACATGCCCACTTGTTTTAAACCCTGCCCTTCAGTTTGTACCACAGACTTTCTGTTAAGAATGTGAAGTCTCCAAGCCCAAACCAGTATAATCCCAATGACATAATCAGGGTAATTCACTTTGGATAGCTTTCCCTAGAGCCACAGAGGACAGATGTTTTCACAGGCTGAGTAGAACTTCTCCTGTGACAGAACTGAGGTTGGGATGCCAGGAAAATAAATTCTATGCTTATAGTGTGTAATATCCTTGGTGTTGTAAAATATGGCAAACACATAAATAAGCATGCCATAACCAACAGGTTCCATTTAATGTCTTTTTTTAAATCAGTCTGATGTGTGTTCTGTTTGCATTTTAACAGTGTTCTGTCACCTGTGGAGTCGGGGTTCAGAACCGAGACGTCTACTGCAGGCTGAAAGGCACCGGACGAATCAGCGAGGATCTATGTGATGTTCACGCACGTCCTCCCATTGTTCGGCCATGCCAGACTGCAGAATGCACACATTACACTTGGGTTGCTGGTGAATGGGAAGAAGTAAGAAGAGACTCTCTTTTTTATTCTCTTTCTTCCTATCTATGACTCCCCATTTCCTTTGCTCAGTCTCCCAGTGTGAAACAGATGTACAGATGTTTAACCGCCTTATTAAGGTTTTTATTGGCAGATCTCCGCTTTCCCTCTCTCTGTCTGCACCATTAAAGGACGACCTGCAGGTACCCTTGATCTCTTGCGTCAGTCGTGAGGGCTTTAGTGATAACCATCAGTCAGTGCATCATACAGTATCAAACCTCAAAGTGCTGATGGCCATCATTCCTTTTGTCCTGCTGAATGTGGCTGCTTGGTGTCACGCTAGCCGACTGTTTTCCTCTTGGCTCATCTTTCTTTAATGTCGTGTGCTTTGTCCTCAAAAGCCAGGCATAAAAAGAGGGGCACCATGTAGGGACATAGCCCTGTGTCCTCCTGCTGGAATGTTTGCAGTATTCAGATTCCTGTCTGTGTTGCCTCGAGAACTTACAGCCTCTTTTCTTTCACCGTTTGGCCCTGAAATCTTTTCTGTTCTCATGAAATATAAAGAAAGCGTCATAAAATCCACACTCTGCGGACTTTTTACATGAATTAACTTGAAATATCTGGTCCTTATCACAACTTTTAAATGTGCCAATAAACCATGACCGAGGGAAACCATCTCAACATTTGATTTTTATGGTAACAGTGTCAACCAGAGCACATGTTTGGAATTGTCACACAGCACTGAGTTTTCTCCATTTGTGTAAATCTTTGCATAATAAAAGATCTGGGGGACGAAAGGGACAAGCAGGAATCTGAGAAGTTAGTGATGTTGTTGCTGAAAGTACAACACTGCCCCCCCTCTGCAAGCTCCTCTCCACCCTTACTGACCTCTCCCTCTATTGGATTTTCCTTTTAGTGCAACGCAACATGTGGAGAAGGCGTGAGAAGCAGGAAGGTGGGGTGCATGGGCCCGGGGATGACACCCGCCCAGGATGATTACTGTGAGCCGTCGTCACAGCCTTCAGCACTGCAGGCCTGCAAAGAGGCGCCCTGTCACTACATGTGGATAACAGGGGAATGGTCACAGGTGGGAATAAAAGAAGAAATAATTCATGGCTATTGATATTGTTTTCAATAATTTAGTTGATAAAAATGGAAAGAATTAGTAGTAAGAGCTCATCCCAAATTCTCTGAGATGAAGGTGAGTATCCCAATCGGCAGTTTAAAACCCCAAAGTACTCCATTTAAAATGATATGATAGGAAAAGTAGCAGATTCTCTCCTTTGAGAAGCTGGAACCGGCTTTTTTCTATATAAACATCTGCTTACAAGCTTGTAAGTTACTACTGCATATGTGGAAAAATCTGATCAAACATCAGATCAAGATGAAAACTACAAATTTGACAATCTAGTGTTGTAGCTTGCTCCTCATGCTTGAGCCCAGAGGTCTGAGGCTACATTAGCCACTATGAGAATAATTTAATTAATTTCACTGTGTGAAATAAAAAAAGACACTATCCTTGGTTCTTCTGCAATAATTTTGATTATTTTATATCATCTATCCTGAGTGTGACAATGTTAGTTTACTGTAATGCTAAATTAGTGGTATACTCTTTTCAAGTGTTGCTTCAAGGGGTGGAGAATTACACTTTTTTAGGCTCAATAAAACCTTTATTAACACTGAATTACTGAGCAATAAAGCATCAAAACTTTTGATATCTACAGCTAATTTAATAATGCTATTAACCAACTCATTGTCTCAGTACATCTACAATAAGCATTTAAGTAGAAAGTGGCTTAATAAAGGTGGGAAGGTATTTATATGAGTGAGATAATATATTCTCATTATTAGCACTACCAAGGCCCAGATAAAGAACTCCACTTCTGTATTTTATATCACTGTTGCTGTCTACAAACATTTTCTCCTGCCAGTGTTTTTGACTGTCATTGTGTGTGTCTGTGTGTGGCTCAGTGCTCTGCCAGCTGCGGTGTTGGCTACCAGCAGCGTATTGTCTCCTGCTCCATGATGCCCTCCTCTCGCGCTCAGCGCTCGTACACTCAGTCCTCCTTTGCCAGCACTAACTGCCCCGAGCCCCACCCTCCTGGCACCCGGCCGTGCCTCCTCACCGACTGCCCGTACACGACCTACTGGAAAGTTGGCCCATGGAGCAAGGTGAAAGAGAAAACGCTTCGGCAGCGAGAAATCCTCTCCGGCTAATCGCCATTTTCACAAAACATTTTAATGACCTGTGCATTTTAGCATTCTGCTATGAAATCTCATTTGCATATTTGGATCTGAGCTAATTTGTCAGTTGTTTTATTACTGTGTGTGGGCATTAATCTGTGTGTGTGTTTGTTCCAGTGCTCGCAGACCTGTGGGGCAGGAGTGATGGAGCGCAGAGTGGAATGTGTGACCTCCAAAGGTCAGACGTCCAAACATTGCCGTCCATCAGAAAGACCTGAGTCTCAAGCTGCATGTCAAGACAGAGAATGTGAGTCACTTCTCTTCTCAAGGGTTTTGTTTAGCTGTTGAGTACATAACTCAGAAATCTACAATCTTGTCCAACTTTTCTGATCTCCGTAGTGCTTCCTGCCAATGTGGAATGTGTGGAGTAATAGCATTAAATTGACTGTGCTCTATGTTGCAGCCAAAGCCGTATCTGATTGTGTTTACAGACACGCAACTTCTTGCTTTGTTTTAACACATTAAGCAGAACAGTTAAAGCCTCTTGGAGTGATTACTTAGTGGAACAATAAATAGACAGTCAGCGCTTTTCTGCAAATTGTGATATGGACAGTCTGGCAGAACTCCTCGGGGGTCTGTGATTGAGGCAGCCTTCACTGTGAACCTGCAGTGCTGTAAAACAGCCAGCCAACGTTTGCAGGTTCGCTCCCCCACATTTCAAATGTTTCAGCACTGGCACACTGGGCTAATCATTCCCAACTTGGCTTCTGCCAAGTCAGGCACTGGCGAAATTAAAATGATATGCTCGGGTGACAGCCAGTTCCGTGGTCAAGTATTAATTTTAATCAGCTAATCAGCTTGATATGAGCTCTACAGCACTACAGAGGAGGGAAACAACAACACTGGTGAAGAAGAAAAGAACCAGGTCGCGGGCCTTTTTTTATAGGCGTGTTTAGTTTATTAGCTTTTGAAATCTTTCTGGCATTTCTGTACGAAAGATTTATGTACCAACTTTTGCAAGTTGAATTGCTAAACATCACATCTTTCAAAAGCTGTTGACCTCAATGTCGAGGAATTATATCCTGCTACGTTGCTGTTGCACTAACATCTCTCATTCCTGCTTTCATATTTCCTCTCCCAGGCCAGTTGTTCACCTCCTGCCGAGAGGTCCAGATGAGGCAGGGTGTGAGGATAGACGGGGAGTACTATCTCAAAGTCAAGTCCAGGATTTTACAGGTATGTGTGTTCTGCCAGGGTTAGTCCTGCACACATCGTGACTCCCCAACAGTTGCCCTACAGTATCCCATCTTTTGTCTCAATGTGTTTGGCCTCAGATTTACTGTGCTGAGATGCAGACTGATTTCCCCAAGGAGTATGTGACCTTGCGTAGCGGTCAGACAGACAACTACTCGGAGGTGTACGGGCACAGGTGTGTATGACCTCTGGAGCTGTGATTCACTGTAGCTTTGTACAGGATTATGTAATGTGTAAAAAAAAAAGCAGGAGAGCTTTGTCTAAAATAAATCTGACACTCACCGTCCTTAACACACAGGTTGCTGAACCCCTTTGAATGCCCGTATAACGGCAGCCGGAGACAAGATTGCAACTGCAGGAACGACTACTCAGCAGCAGGATACACACTCTTCCACAAAGTTCGTCTGGACCTGAGCTCCCTGAGGATTATGAGTGCGTAATTACTGTTTAATTGCTTTACACTGTCTACTGTCAGGAGACCACACACCAGTGTTGTTTTAACCCTCACACGCCTCGTCCCGTAGTGCTAATAACGTCTCGTCCAAAAGCCTGGGCTGTCCACATGCAGTAAGGTTGCTTCTCCCTCACACTCTCTCCTATGAAATCAAAATAATGACCTTTCAGCACTCTGCATTCACATCACTAGGGAAGGACTTGAAATCAGGCCTGTCAGTCCAAACATGTGAGCAGGAGAATAGAGGAATGCATGCGTGCACATGCAGACATGTGTGCTTACTCAGACTGCACAGACGGACAACGTGTGAGCGAACACACATCCGTGCATCCAGTTGCATCAGTATCAAACACTTACTCATACTTGCGTGCAAGCAAACACACACTCACAATGCGTACACACACACACACATCTTTAGGCCATATTCCTGTGCTCATTATTACAGCCAGCTCCACCTGCACTGTTGTGTCCAAGTATGCCTTTGATTAGAGAATGTGGATTTAGTGTACGGTGTGTGTTGGGAAGTTGGATTAGTACCTTTGCCGTCATCCTCCCATCCCCTCCCTCTCGTCTGGGTCCTGACAGCACGTGTTCCCGCCCTCCCTCTGGACAGTGCTCATTTGGCTTTCAGGTGGCTCGAAGAAAGCCGAGGGGGGGATAATGAGTTCAAGATGAAGGGAAGATTATGAAGAGGCGCTAATTCGGTATGCCTTGCACATCTTGTAAACTTTATCGGCACACAGGAGATACGAAGGGAGGACAGGAAAAGGCACCGGTCACGGCTAACGTGTGGTAATGCAGGATGAATGGAAAATGACAAATCAGAAGACTCAGGGGAACAGGGTTCAGACTGATTGGGTTCAAAATATAAGACCAAGGTTTGAGTTACATAGTCAACAGAATTGATGTACTGTAAGCAAGGTTGGGAACTGATAATCTGCTTACATCTGGTTACCTGCAGTAAAATACCTGGATTCATATGTGTTGTCCCTTATTATTGCAATTCATGAAACATTCAGATAATTATTAAAGCTAGTATATCATTTAACACTAAACCTAAATAGACTTATCAAAGGATTTAACCCTGTGTAGCCCAAAACCTGCAGGTGGGTTTGAAATGCATGTTGTTAGTCATCTATCAAAAACTGTAAAATCTGAAATAATTTTCTGATTTTCTACTTACCAACAGTCCCTGAACTATTCATCTATGACGTGACATTCCATCAGGAAACTTAGCCAAATCTAGGATTAAAATCGTAATATTTCATTAATATCATTCCACATCTCATTTGAAAATTTGCCAAAAGATAAACCGCTTGCTTAAACCAGATTCTATAAAAGACAAAAAATTCTGTACTCCTCATTGAAATCAAGAAGCCATTAGTGACTCAATATTCAGGAACTTTTCAGCTGACCTGGGCTTGAACTGCAGGCTGTGTTTACATAGAGCAGACAGAAGCCAAATATGGAAACAAATTAAGAATGTAAGTAATAAAATGTCTACAAAATGTACGGTCACCATTTCTTCCATTATTGGTAACACCTGTGGGCAAATAGTGTACGTGCTGATTCCATGATTTAATGCATTATAACTATGGCATATTGCATTGTGAGATTTTGAGTTCTTTGTACTTCTAGCCATGTTTGTGCTGTATCTAGAGGTGCAGGACTTTACATTATAGTGAAAAATGATCCCACAGTGACTAAAAATGTGACAGGAGCAAATAAGCACAAAGAAACTGCTTGGGGTTCAGATGGTTCGATTGGCTTTGACACCTTATTTTGTTACTCTTTTAAGATTTAAACTACGACTTCACTGTAATGGAAAAAGTGGAAAAAGTCTCTCAGAAACAACCTGGCAACGTGACAATAAGTGACATCAACCATGCAATAAAATGTAATTGCATAAACTGTAGTTGCTGATTTTCTGCAGCTATCTGTGTGGTTACTTTCCTTTGAGCAGATGTTTTCAGTCTGTGTTTACTTCTGTTGATTTGTATCTTTGCTGTTTATCAGTCACAGACCTCCAGTATTCCCAGACTCCTCTTGGTCGACCGGTGCCCTTTGCTACAGCGGGAGATTGTTACAGCGCAGCCAAGTGTCCACAGGTTGGTGAAATATTGTCTCATCTTTTTTGTGTTATATATTTCTGCAAATATGAATACGCTCAACCTTCTTGCTTAAAAATTTGGTGTGTTTTCAGGGTCAGTTCAGCATTAATCTGATTGGCACTGGTCTCAAAGTGGCTCAGGCCACTAAATGGACATCTCAGGGCAACTATGTGTCTGTCAAAGTCCACAGGTCTGAGGTAAGAAGGTTCAAGTAGTAGTTTATTTAATGGTTTCCTTCAGTATGACTGCTGTTGTCATTTTACTGGAATGTAATTGTTGAGTCTTGGAATGAGTTTGTAGTTCTTAAATGCCATCTGAATTGCTATGTTGTGCTTTCTGTCTGATTCAGTGGACAGGAATCCCCACTGACATTTATCCAGCTTCCATTCTCTGCATAAGAAGCTGCCCTTTGCCCACTTTTTCCTCTCTTTTGTCCTCTGTAGGACGGAACAAGAATCTACGGTCGCTGTGGTGGTTTCTGTGGGAAGTGCATTCCCCAGGCGCACAGCGGCCTACTGCTTCAAGTCCACTGAGGGCTGTGCAGAGACCAAACCCCTAAATCTATCGTGAAGACGGGAGTCCAGGAGCATGCAATAAGAGTGATTTGCTGGATCCTGTTGTCATCTGTGAGTGTGGTAGAGGAGCGTTGAACAAATTATCATCCTACAGTAACCCCCCAGTTTCCAAATGGCAGCTAAAGCAGACGAGACACTACATACAGAAGAACTGCAATACAGCAGAGCTACATGGCCACCGGCAGGATCTTTCATCCAAACTGCTAACTCTGACCAGGAGCCAGCTATATTTACATGCCAACAGTTTTGCAGCGGCTATCAAGCACATCTGCGCTTTGGAACCTAATTTTTTTTTTTCTGACACTGTGCATTTTTTGTATCATAGCAAGGGATGCAGAACTTAAAAACACTGGGAAAGCAAGTATACAAAGAGTAGCAACACAGACTTTTCCTGTCTCATCACGAGAAAAAGTCTCCTATTAAAAAACAGCTTTTTCTTATGGTAGTTTGTGAATCGAATTCTGTCTGGTGAAAACAAAGTCAGAATTTAGCTGCCACTGATCCAGCTAACTTGCAATAAGTGAGACAGTATAAAAGGAAATATAAAGCATGTATGTAATAATCATTACAGATAAGATGCTAAACACAGACACTGGAATGGTACATAGTGGATAGTTGTTTTACAGTGTGACATATTTTTAAAAAACACTGAGCTAACTGGCTGCTTTTAATATATATGAGAGTATTATCAATGTTCTCATCTAAATCTCAGCACGGAAACAAATGTATTTCTCAAAATGTCCGACTATTTGTTTGGACTTCGACACTTTCTAAAAGAGTGAACAAACAACTAAGTACTGATATCCTTCTGACCTGCCTCATGTCAGAGGTCAAACTTTAGCAGAACAATAGGAGCCTTTAGAACAACCCCAGATCAGTTTTGTGTTCATTGTTGTGTATTTCTTGAGTCTGTCTGCTGTCATCTGTTGTCAGGTATTTAACAAAACTACTGAAACCCGCATAGGCAGTCCACTGACGGACACTGACTTCAGACTGTCAGAACAAACACTAGAGCTGTAAGGAAGTAGCTGAAATATTTCAGTATTTCCTAGTGTTTCAGTACGGTGCAAGGTTTTTGTGTTTGTTTTATTTTTCGTTTTTTTTTTAGTAGTGATATCCTTTAATGACATCACACAAGTTCTCATCTGTTACACCGTGACACAGTATCAGGTGTGATGTTTCGCCTCACACCCTCCATCGGGCCTCCTGTAGGTGCCTGCAACCCCTACCTCTCACAAGCATCCATACTCTGTTGAGATATGTGTTGTAATATATTTATGTTCGATTCATATTTATTCTGTATTGACGTGTAGATATGTTCTGTTAATTGTGGCACAATGACTACTACCAACGGAGAAGCCATTGTCTGACATGTTTTGTCTGTTGTCTGCTTTGCTAAAATAGGTATTAGCCAACTGTTTGTAGAGTATAACCACTAACCTTAAATGAGGATCTTTTGAATGGTGCTTTTGAACTACTGGAATTACCTCTAATCTTGAGAAGGAAAACACTGGCTTTAGGAATAACACTTGGTGTGGCAGTCTCTTCTGCAGATGTACAGTCTGCCTATAAAGCATGCCACTGTCCTCTTATTAGCGTAGCTAAACTGTAGCTGCAACGAGGCCAGATCTATCAGATAAACCACTGCATGAGGAAACCTCCTTGAGCAGGACTTAACTCATCATAAAAGACTTTCTCTGTGACCGCTACAACTATCAAGCAACCTAACATGCCGGTCTGCTAATGTTAAGCTTTAACCAAAGTTAGAAGATAGATGCAGATTTTTATTTCTTCTCAGACAATGCAGCTTCTTTTGATTTAAAGAATGGCTGAAAAATAATAACAGTCGATGAGCAGCTAGAAAACCTTTGGCTATCATTCGTTTTTATGATGGTCAATTGTGCTATGAGGTCTGTATCAGAAATTTAAAGAATACTTGATGCACTATGTGCCATCAGTTTTGTAGAAATGTAATCCTGTTTGTTTGTTTGTTTGTTTTTGTAATAACCGTTAAGATTTGTAACTTATGATATATGTGTATTTTTAATATTCATACTTGAATTGTAAACAGTGTGCTAAATATTGAATGGGCATTGGTACTGAACAGAGAAACAGTGTGCTTGTTTGCCATGCTTTATCCAAAGATGTTTTTAAGAATCATATGTACCTACAGTATGTGTGTAGCCTGTATAAAAGAAATGAATGATTCTGGTGCTATGGTTACTAATCGTACAACTACTGTATGTCTTGCTACTATACTAATGCTGTTAAAAGATAAGTACGAATAAAACATGCTTTTCAGCAGACTTGTTGATAAACCAGCTGATTTGTGTTTGTTTTGTTTGCACAACGCATTTAATATTTCTGCATTCAAACTAGGGCAAATAAAATGTCCTGAAAATGGAAACATAAAAATAAACAGCTTGGAAATATAATCCATATATAGCTATTTCATACAAAGGTTCAATTACATGGTTAATTAGAATGAATGCCTTGCAATTGTGTGTCTTTACCAGGGAAGCTGCAGTTTACATCCATTTATGTTAATGCAGTGAAGAAGGATTAGGGTATGCCGTCTTGATTTATGGCCAAATCCATTTTGTGAGGTCACAGGAGGGCTGGGTATCATTTGTATTTTACCAGTTTAAGGGGCAGATGGTTAGGGTTACTACAACATTGAAATCCTGCTTACTCTGTTACAGTATAACAATAACAGGAGACATTTCTTTGCATGGATTGCTTTTTCTTTTAATGATCTTGTGTATAGGTACTAGACTGATCTTTGATAAAGGTGGTGGTGTAGACTAGTGGATTTGTTGTGTGAAGTGAGTCTCTACTGGTGTGTGTAGTACAGTACCAGCACGTTGCTGGAGTCATAGAAAAGTGTTGCTATATGGACAATAAAGTTCCTTTAGTCAGCCAGAGCATGCCTTGACAAGCATAATATTCACTCAAAGTATGTGTGTTGTGTTGAGTGATTGTTATAAGTCAGCCACACGATTTGTGTTAATCAAGCAACTGCAGCAACGGCTGAGTAAGTTGACTGAGAATAATGCTAGACTCACAAATTATTACTGTAAGACAGATGCATTAGGAGACAGAGAGGCATGGAGGCATTCAACTCGTATGACTAATGTTGCAGATAGTGGGAGATATACAGCAGATGTTTGCAGTACACTGTTTATAAACTAGTGTGAGGGAGAAATTGGCTTTGGAACCAGTAGGTACACAATGATTCCATTGCATGAGAAAACAGGTCGAAGTTGGAACCTGTTGCCAATGCCCAACCCTAGGTTACAATGAGCTTGAACTTTGACCACCAAATTCTAATCAGTTCATTTCTGAGTCTAAGTGAACTTTTGTATCAAATATGAAGAAATTCCCTCAAGGTATTAAAGCGAAGTGGGCTGACGAACAATCCAAATCAATGCTTTTGGCCATTGCGGTTCGATACCCTGTCCCCCCCACATGCCGAGGTGTCCTTGGGCAAGACACTGAACCTGAAGTTGCTCCCAATGGCAGATTAGCGCCTTGCATGGCAGCTCTGTCGCCATTGTTGTGTGAATGTGTGTGTGAATGGGTGAATGTGAAACACATTGTAAAGCACCTTGGGTTCCGCTAAGGTAGAAAAAGGCGCTATATAAGTGCAGACCATTTACCATTTTTTACCATTGCTAACCCGCTTAAAGGG
>OMNN01084270.1:0-24185 GCA_900302755.1 Chromis chromis
CTTGTTATAATTAAAACAAAACATTTTGGAAAAAAATACAATAAAAAGTGACCATTAAAAAAGTTTAGACTTAATGCATCTGGGCAAAGTCTTCAGAAAAGGAAACCGGCCTTGACCTTTGACCTTTGAAGGTCAAAATGACCCAATATGGTCATAACAATATCAAAAATGAATTCCCCACACCATAATTAGTCAAAATGAAGGTATTACATGTGTATATACATTCAGAAATAAAAAAGTTGGATTTTAATCATAGCCAATGGCGGCCATATTTGATTTGACCATTACGCAATTCGTGGCACTATGGCGGACGAGCACCTCCGTGATTTTTCATGTCTAGGAACCCACTAACCAGGTTCAAGTGAGAAATTCCCCCAACACCAAATTGCGAACGGGTCTACAGGCCAGCTACTGGGTTATTGTGGGTAAAGGGTCTGTTCAGTTAATCGGTTGTCGAAACTTAAATTGTCTTCATTTATAATGGCTGGGTTTTTCTTTCCTAAATTGAGGATTGAAAGAGGAAACCTTTGTCGTCACATGATTTGTTCTTCTAGAAGAAATGCAACACTGCTGTCTTTACTGTGTAACAAAGGCCAGTCTAGAGATTTGGGGAAAGCATTGAGTTGACCATCCCCCATTTGTCCTGGTTTGAGTTTGTCTGAAACTGACAAATTGCTTTGTGCCTAAAAGCACCACTTAGTTGAAATGAGTTCTGACACTGAGTGGCCTACTAGTTAATATAAGCTACTCTGTCACCAGCTAATCCAGTATTGTTCTGAAGTGCAGTATAATCACTTTGTGAAACACTGTGACTGAGAAGAGTCCAGACTTTTAGATCTTTCATCTGTTTCTTTGTACTATGCGATACTACTTTCTTTGTGTTTGATTTCTGTTCGAAGAACATTATTCTAATACGCTGTTTTTGCTGCAGTTTATCTTGCAGATGTTATATGGCCAAAGTCATGGAATTATGTCATCACACCCAAACAGAGCAATGTTGGTAGATCTGTTGTCAGATATTGGATCACTATCAAATTTGATGTGGACATTTACTAATATGTATTTCTACTTAGAAAATGTTTGCATGCTCACTATCAGCTAGTGGTCTTGTTTCATCTTATCCTGCAGTATTTGTTGTTGCAGTAAAAAAAAAAAGAAAAGAATCAAAATCGTATTCACCTTCTTTCTTTTTTCTTTTTTTTTCTTTTTTTTTTTGCCAAAATATGAGAATCCATTATTAACATTTTGCCACCAAGTGTTCAATTTGCACAAAACTAGAATGGACTGTCAGTACTATGGAAAGTCACATGAATGTGAACATATATGTAATTATAAATTAGATTCTTGTCTTCTTAGGTCTTTGCTGCTATTTTCCAAATATTATTATCCTGTATTTCTGTATCCAGGACTAGCCATTGGGATCATTGTGAGAAAAGGATTGTGGAGAGCTGCAGAACCAATGGTCCCATTCAGTTTTTTCATAGGCTATATTTTTCGAGCTGGAGCACTTGTAAATAGTGATGTTCAGGGGCCTCATTTATAAAACATTGCGTAGGATCCACACTAAAAGTGGGCATACGCCCAAAAGCTGAAAATGGCATACGCCAAAAAATATTCTGATTAATAATAAAACTGTGCGTACGCACATCTGCACACACTTTTATAAATCACACTCCACCTGGAAGATTGCGTAGACAGATTCACTTCAAATCCCGCCCTCGACACACCCACATTTTACCATGAATGGTCAATGCAAAGTACCTCATGATTTTTTTTGCATGTCAATAAGATGACATTAAATGTATGAGATCAACCTGGTTTCAATTCACCTCCTCACCATGTGCACCACCAGTTCCCCCCGTATCCAAAATGTTCCTACGCAAGCATCAAAGTTGGCGTACCGGTTCTAATTGTGTGAATGCTATAACATATTTTCTGTATTCTGTATGATTTTTGTTCACTAGTCCTACACACATGCAGGAAGAAACATGATTCCAAATGAACATCTTTAGCATGTTTAGTTGTTCTAAGCTATGACCTTTTTGTGCTGATTGATTATACAGTATATGATTATATGTGAGTTTTAATGGTTTTCAGTATTTCAACACATTTTTAAGAGCCAATGATGATAAGGTTTGCCTCTGCGTGTCTGCCTCTGTCTTGTCTGTTGTCTTTCATGGCAGTGGGAGTTATATTTAACCAGTTAAATATATTTAATATTTAATTGTTTAAATGGCTTGGATGGGTTTTAAAGGTAAAATTCTAATTTTCCCAGATCTGAAAGCATATGCAATTCTCTAAATTCAGCACTTTGTTCTGGTTTACCGATTGGTTAGTGTTGTGCTGTGCCACACAGTGAATTCCAACTCTGATGAACTCTTCCTCCTATGTTGATGTTTTTTTCCCTCCAGCTTCTTTGCGTTTGTTACGTCTCCTGGTTCTTAATTGACCATTTCAAGAAGCAAAAGCTTCCAAATGTTCAACCTATTTAAACCCTCGACTTGAGAGATGACACTCCATTTGATTTGTGCCTTTGGTGTCATTTCAAGATGTTTTGTCAGCATCACATGCATTTAATCCCCATTTTATTTATTATTAGTTTGACTTTCATATGTTTTATGGCATGACACTACTACTACATGAGTACAAAATGTAATTGGCAAAAGAGGAGCCATTCAAAGGATAACAACATGTGGAGAGAGTTGGTAGATTGAGTATGTCTCTTGCTATCTGCAGAGGGAAAGTACAGGCAAAAGGTGTGCTCATCAGAGTGCCTATATGTGTATTCTTTCTTTATATATTCTTGTATTACTATTCATTCTTATTAAAGTAAATCTCATTAAAATGTAGGTTGAAGTCTTGGTGGCATGCTATGGCAAAATTAGGTTAAGGTTAAGGGTTAGGATTAGCTAAGCAGTAGTTATAGCTAGGGTTAGTGTAAGTCCTAACATAATGAATGTAAGTTAATGTAATGTTGTATGAAGCAATGGAAACATGACTCTTAGTAGTTTCCTCATGGCTGTTTGATTTTTTAATAGAGAGTTTTATGGGGCTCCTGTTAATCCATCCAACCGACATAGTATCCTTTCATTCCATTACTGGAGGACAAACCATATTCACCAGCTCTAAACATTTAGGCTAAATGAAATTGCTCTGTAGGGTTTATAATTTGGGAAATTCACAATAAATCTGAAATATATTTTTTGGGTGAAGTGCCCCTTTAAAAGTGTGATTAGAAGGGAGAGGCTAAAGTGTACACCAGCCAGACTGAAGATGACGCATCCATTTAGAGGCAGAGAGTGATTGCTTCCACCAAGGGGAAAGGAAGGGGGGTTGAAAGTCATTTACTGCAGCAGGGATTACTACAGTCGTGAACAAAAGTTTACATACTGTACTAGTAAAGACCATGTATACTGTGGCAGTGTTGAGTTTCCATTGATCACTAATCATTGATTCCATGCGTCTTTAAAAAAACATACATTTTGGTTCCTTCATAGATTTATTATAGGTCTTCTGGAAATAAAACAATATCTGCTGGGTCAAAAATGTACATACAGCAATGCTAATATTTGATTAAACATCCCCTTGAAAATAACAATACCAATAATCGCAAAAATGCCAAATATTGGCCTTGATAATCAGTCAGGCTAAAAGATTGTTGTCTCCTTAGTCTATATTATCTATTGAGGCAGTTCACATGTAGTTTCTGACTATTAGCACATGTGAATGGTTCATTGGCGATTTCTGGAGATTTGAACCTACATTTACCAGCTGAACAGGAAAAAGAGAGTCTTGTCTTCAGGAATGGAAACAGTGTGCAGGAGGAACTTAAAGTGAAACTGAGAGAAAGCAAGGAAACATACCATGAGAAAACTGCAGAACAAGCTTTGGCAAAACACACACTCACCAAACGATGTGAGGAATGTGTGGTAAGAAATGAAGATTATCATGGGATTCAAGTTAAAGGAGAATTAGGCTGAGAGAAGCCTAAACAGAGCCAACGAACTGAATGTGTTTTAAATCTGTTCAATGCAGGATCCTCAGCTTACTCCCTGCCTCCTCCAGCCACACAGACCCCAGACCCCATACACTCCCTGCCCTTACAGCTGCTTACAGCTCAGACTTCCTCAGTGATAAGGATTAACAACACTAAAGTGGTCATTAACACAGCTCCCCTCTACCTGTCCCACCTGCCTGTCTGTTCCTAACAGCCAGGTGAAGAGAAAGCTGGAGAGACTGGCCCAGAATAAAGCTACAGTTCCAGATGGTATCGGCCCATGGTCATGAGGGCCTGGGCAACCAGTCATACAGAAGTTTTACAGCACTTCTTAAACCAGCCAGGAGAAGGTTCCATTGCTGTGGAAGACATCCTACATTGTTCCTGTACCAAAAAAGTTCTCTGTCTGTCCTTCGTGATTACAGATTGGTTGCCATAGTTCATCATTTATGCGTCTGGGATACAGGATATAACAACTACTTACAGATTGGGCTGTTGCACGGTGTCAGCACAGTGGGCACAGGATTCCTGGAGAATTTAGAACTTCCTGTTGTGTCTGGGTTCAGTTGATGGAAAGCATGTACAAATCAAAGCACCTCCAAAGTCCTGCAGAGACTACTTCAATTACACATGTTAATGATGAATTACAAAGGTGTGGATGGCTGAGAAGCACTTTGTACATTCTATCCTCATACCAACTGTTTGTTTTAAACACAATTTGTTTTTCTGGCACATGTGCTGTCTGTGCATTTGTAGTGCAGACAATGCAAATATGAGACCCATTAACTTAGCTGTAAGCTACCAAATGGAGCTTTGGTTCAACTGACTCGACTCGACCACCCCACCCTTGTACGGTGGGTAGGGGGAACGGTAGGGAGCAAATATTTGCTGTTAATTGCTGCTGAATTTCCAAAGCCTGCTACCAGCAGAAGTTTACAACCCAAGCCTCTCAACTGAACTGTCTGTCCAGGGCTTAGCTTAATGGTCCAGACACAAGTGCAAACTGGGTCGCTGGGTGATTTGTTTTCAGTCTGCACAGTTTCCGAGTGAGAACTGTCAGAGCTTTCTGGTAAGAACCCAACTGCAGACACAGACGGCAGGCAGGTTGTGGGAGGAGGAGCCTGCTGGAGTCTCTTTGTGAGACCATGCGGCCAGCTCAGAATGACGAGTAACAGAAAGTTTTAATCAAGCAAAACCACTTAACACTTGGTGTGGAGCAAACACAACACAGCTGGAGAATCCAGGGAACATAATCCAATAAAAACTAATCCAAAGAAAAGAATTCCAAAAAATCCCCCTAAAATGCAAAAACTCAAACAGGCAAAAATCAGGAAAAACAAACGGGTTGGAAAACATGAGGTGAATGGACATGGAATAAAAAGCTACAATCTCAAATCGGATGCAGACGAGGGGAATTAGGCTGTTAGCAGGCTGGAGTTACAAACAGAAGAAAAAGACAGAGGCAAAACAGGAGGGTAGTGAACAGGACGAACTGTCAGAAAGCAAGGGAAAGACAAGACTATTTATAACTAGATATAAGATATAAGACTATATAGAACTAAACAGGGAGAGAAGACACAGGTGACTCACGAGACACAAGGATCAGAACAATCAGCAGAGGAAGGAAACAAAGGAAGGAAGTGAAACAACAAGAGACACACAAGGACTAGGAATTATGAAATAAAACAGGAAATAGATAGAACAAAACCCTAGACCATGGCAAGAACTTCTCCCATTAGCATGTCACCAAACAGTAGTGTGAGCTGCTATTTGTAGACAGTAGCATTATCGTCGTAAGTAGCAATACTTGTTCAAACTAACCACACTCACGCTAACTTTAACAAGCAGCATTGCTTCTGAGGTGTTAGCTACCAACCACGAAGCCGCAGCACTCCCCATTAGCTTTCCCTAACCTAGCCACACCTGATTAGCCATAGCAAATGCCCAGCTACACACTAGACTAGCAGCATCTCACATCTAGCCTTACAGGGAGAAAAATTCTGGGTGGGTTCCATGCTTGACTGTGAGGAAATGGAAAATCACGGGTTTTGCCAAATGCCTGCAGTCAAACCTGGGTGGTAGCTCACCTGTACCCAAAGATGTCCCTGTTCTTGGGAGGTCCCTCCATCCCCTCCAGAGCTTATAATTTTCAGTCCAGGCTAATGAGAAATCCTGCAAAACAGCTGTAATGCCAGTCCACGGTCTCAATGTCACCTTACTCCTAATGGGGTACCAAGCCGAGCTGGAGGACGACATGAGAACCCTGCCTGATGCCTCACTGTGGGAGATGGTGTGCATCATCACTGATCACTGCCTTCCCCTCCACAAAGTAGCGAGCCAGGCCCCTGAGCACTACAGGAGTTGTTCTGCAACCCAGCACTACAAAAAAGTTCAGAAACAAAACAAAAGCATTATTGCAAAGGGGTTCCCATTCCCAGATGGAGTGCTACCTCTCCCCTATTCAAACAGCTCTGTGGTGTGTGCAAGGCCTTGTGCATGCACAGTACAGTATGAGTTATTCTACAACTTGGTGCTGAGGATAGAGAGATGGTCAGAATGCACAAAATCAAAGTTGGTTATAAAAATAAGAAGCAGGGGTTAAATGTTGCAGTTTGTTATATTCCCTCCCCAGTTCAGAGGAGTGATTCAGTCACAAGCCCAGGGAGGAACCTCTTGCTTCCAAAGGGAGGATTGCACCGCTTTGTTGGAGAAACGAGCACTAAGTACTGCATCAACACAGAGCAATTTTTACTTGAGATATTTCCTCATGCCAAAGAAGGGCGGGTGAGGGATCCAGGCTCTGCAGAAGCATCTCAAATACAAATTCAGAATGCTGACATATGCCTCACTGCTGCACCCCCTGCACTGGAAATATCTCATATTTGCCTTTCAGGGGACATGTTACGAGTACCTACTCCTCCCCTTTGGTCTCTCACACAGCCCAAGAGTGTTTGTAAAATGCACCAACACAGCTGTAGGGCTGCTCAGGAGGTGAAGCATCTAAGTGTCGATATATATAGATGGCTGGCTTATTGCCACGTTTTTCCACCAAGATGCAGCGGATCACGTAAGCGTTATCAGAATACATGATGAATCTGAGCTTCAGAACAAATTAAGTCTTAGTAAAATGCACAGCAGCATTACCCCCCTGGAGAAACATGGATTTCCCAACTCAAGGGATGTGTATGGGGGTTATGTTGTGCAAAAAAAGGGGCGTGGCTCACAATGAACGCCTGCTTATCGGGCTTGGGGGGCATCTACGAAGGATGGACTGAGAGGGCATCATGTTTTAGCCCTCTCAGGAGAGACATGGGGCTAAAGGTCCCTTCAGGTGCACACACTGGCTCACAAACTGATTGTTTTGAGTAGCATACATTTTCTATCTCTAAGACCCTCACATACAGTGACATGAAAAAGTATTTGGCCCCCTACAGAAATCTTCTATTTTTGCATATTTATCACGTAAATGTTTCAGATTGGTTGACTGGAGATGTGTTTGTAAAGGTGATTGGAGATGGCCACCAAGGAAGCACACAGTCTGACAGGTGCTGTGTATGCTCCTCATAATCCATCAAAATCCATCAAAAATCCAACAACATCTGGCAAAAGATGGATTTTTGGGGTCATCTTATCCGCTTGCTTGTTTTTCTTGTCAATGCGGGGACGGTTTACAGCCACAAACTCAGACCGGGTTCCTCCATGCAAAACAAGCCAACACCTTGTGCACTCAATATTGCTGAACAATGGACACGCAAAGATGCCTTCTACAAAGTCAGCAAAGCCAAAACCTGCAAGTATCTCTATGAAGTTGCTACATTTAGCTATCATAGTACTGCTGGCAGGAGACGTTGAGATTAATCCTGGACCTGAGTCGCGACTGATTAGGCCTAACCTCGGAGCGCAGCTAGCCAGGAATCTTCAGCTAACTCAAACTTTCCACTCCTCAGCTGGACAGCTCCCACTGCCCGCACCATGGGCACTACAAACACCACGACTACCAGAACTATCAAGCCTACTACGGTTCGCTCAGATATCGGGTGCGCCTTATCTCAACAAGGGGCATTGTTATCAAACTTACCCGGGCTATCATTTACAACTGGCCGAACATGGACACAAACTATAGGCCTACCTGGACATTGCCCGAGGTAGAGCCGTGGTGGTGATGTTGCTTGCTTGGAATCAGGACATCAGGAAACTGCCCCCGTTCTCATGGATGCAGCAATTGCGTGTTCAATGAAGCCCGTACCGGAAGCCTTTCCCTGGCGTGCGGGGACCATAAGTGGCTCTGTTTCCCACGGCGCAGCGACTGCACGTTTAGCAATGCCCGGACCAGGAGCATTACTATCTCCTATGAGAAAGATCAGCATTTCCTCCTCTTCCATCTACGGCGTAATGGGTGCATGCCCGGCGGAGTCCATACCGGGATCTGTCCCATCGCTAGTGGGGAGAACCAGCTCGGCCCTCTCTTCCAACTGCGGCCTGGTGAGTGTGCGCCCTGCGGAGCCAGTGCCAGGGGGCTCTCCAGACAGTGACAACGCACTCAATGAAGAAAAGCAGCGGGCAAGTGCTTGGTCATCTGGACTGCCCCACCACGAACACAAACACTCAACCTCAACTAGTCTCCAAAACAACTAGGTACAGGAACCCAGTTTTCAAAAAACATAGAAAGTCAAAAATATTTACTACTCTTAACCACGCTCGGATTATTTGGGATCCAGTTTGTAAGAGAAGTGGTTTAAATGGGGGGCATTTAAATATACGTAGTATGATATCAAAACGTGAACAGTTAGAGCACCTGATATGTAACTCATACCTAGATTTTTTTGGCTTGTCTGAGACATGGCTAAATAGTGTTTCCCCAGACTCAGCAATAACGTTACCAGGTTTTAATACATTTAGAAAAGACAGGGATCAAGGGAAAGGAGGTGGAGTTTTGTTATGTTAAAAATAAGTTCAAATGTAGTCAAATTGTATGGCCAAATAGGATCACGTTTGAATGCTTTGGTGTAAATATTTTTCTCTCTGCTGAAATGTCACTGACTGTAATTTGTCTTTATCGTAAACCCTCTTCTAAAAATGATTTTCATGATCAACTCAAAGATCTCCTAAATACATGCAATCATAAGAAATAAATCATATTATTAGGAGATTTCAACATAAACTGGGATGACAAAAAGAACAGGAAAAATCTGAAATTAATAATCGATCAATTTAATCTTACTCAATTAATTGAGAATCCAACCAGAATCACCAATCATTCAGCATCTAGAATAAATTTGCTTTTCTCAAATAAACCAGAAAGGATTACTAAAACTTATAATCTATTAACTGGTCTTACAGACCATAATGCTATTCTATGCACAAGAAAATTAACTAAAGAACGTTTTAATCACTTTTTTCCCAACCATTCAGGGAAACCTAAAAATACTGGTATACCATAGAACCAACAACAACATTTTGGGAAAGCTTTAAACGATCTGACATGGGAAAATCTAATCTCATGTGATGATACTGAAACATGCTATGATTTATTTCTTAAAGAAATTCAGAAAGTTTATCGGTCTTTCACAAAAACAATGGCTTATAGAAGGAAAAAATCTAATTCTTTCCCATGGTTAAATTCTAATTATTTGAAACTAATAAAACTAGAGATCAACTACTGAAAATTTCAGTTAAATCTGGGTTGACCATGGACAGACAAAAATGCCAGTGGAAACAGAAAAAAAATCTGGCAAAATATTAATAAACTTCTAGTGAGGCAGAAAAAGAAAGATATAAATGACTTGGGATTGAAAATTAACAACCAGCTAGTGTATGCTCCTGCTATACTAGCAGAAGAGCTGAACTCATTGTTCCTACGCTCTGTTGAAGAAATAGCCACGTTTCAAAACACCGGAAATATCTTATGACACTGAAGCAAACAGTCAAAGAAGTTTAAAGATTATAAATACTATGAAAAACTCCAAAGCTAAAGATCATCATGGTTTTGACGTTGAACTCCTTAAAACTCATAAAATGACCCTGTCATATCCAATTACCCATTTAATTTGTCTGTTAAGCACTCCATTGTACCACATACATGGAAGGTGGCCACAGTTACCAATGTTTGCAAGGGTGTGGACATGCAACTATACGCCGACGATGCGGTGATCAGGTGCAAAAACATCTAAGGAAGCAGCTCAAACTCTCACATCAGCCCTAACTCACATTCAGAATTGGCTCACCAGGTCCTGTCTCCAGTTAAATACACAACAAACTGTCTGAATGTTTTTTTCTAAAAAGGCCTCCAATATTGCCCACTTCAGTGTGTATTTTGGAGCTCAAGAACTGCAATTAGTGAAGGAATTTAAATATTTAGGAGTGTTGTTAGACTCCACACTCTTCTTCAAGAGTCATGTCAAAATGATAACAGGAATAATTAAATACAATGTGTCTAACTTTAGCCAGATAAGAAGGTCAATGACTGATCAAGCTGCTATGATGTTTTTGCACTGTATGATCTTTTCCCATGTAAGCTACTGTATAACCAGCTGGTCTCTGTCAGGTGTAATGATTCTAAAGCCAATTGAGAGGCTTTATAAAAAAAAAAGCTTTGAAAATTCTAGATTAAAAAACCATCTACATACCACCATTGTAGTATTCTTTCAAAGTAGAATCTACTGAGCTTTGAAAGTTTCATAAAATTAAAAAATGCCTGTCTTATTTATAAGAGCTTACATGGGTTGTCTCCACTGCCTCTTAAAAACTACATTAAATACAGAACAACTGCCTCGAGGACCACTAGGGCCATAAGTAGGGGTGACTGTCAGGTTCCTGTGAGAAAAACTACCTTTGGTCAAAACATCCTGTCCTACAAAGGTAGTGTCCAGTGGAACAGTTTGCCAACTACAGGGAAGCCCCCAGCTTTAACACTTTCAAAAGTAATTTAAAGGAGTGGTTCAGATCAACCCAGACTTGTGAACATAATTGATGAAATTATTATTATCACTTATGTAAAAATGCACCTTAGGGCTATGTGCAATACACTGTGGCACTTTAAATAAGTTATTTTCTTTTTAAAAGATAATGAAACTTTATTATAAAGTGTAATTTTATAATAACTTAAACTCATATTTATAAATTTATACAATGAATTCCATTCATGTAATTATGATGAATTTCAAATTTTCTTGGATCTGTATGTACTCCTTTAACTGACTAACTCTGAGTATGTGGAAGAGAACTGCTTTTGCCCTCTGTCCTCCCCCTGTTCTCTGTCTTCTGTCCTCCCCTGTCCTCTGTCCTCCCCCTGTTCTCTGTCCTCTGTCCTCCACTGTCCTCTGTCTTCCCCTGTTCTCTGTCCTCTGTCCTCCCCTGTCCTTTTATTTCCCCTGTCCTCTGTCTTCCCCTGTCCTTTCCTTTTGCCATTGGTGTGTGAATGTGTGCGTGAATGGGTGAATGTGAAACACATTGTAAAGCGCCTTGAGTACCACTAAGGTAGGAAAAGGCGCTATATAAGTGCAGACCATTTACCATTTACCATTTCCCCTGTCCTCTATCCTGTCTATTCCCTTAATAGTGTAGTTGTTGTGATCCCAGTGTTCCATTTAAATGTGAAGTTACTGTCTTTTGTGATCCCTCTGTTCCTTGTCCTGTATGTTGTCCTGTTGTATTGTATATTGTATAAGCTGAGAAAGTAGTGGAAACTGGATGTAGCTGTACACAATATGAGCCACATTTTGTGGGTAAAATAAATAATGTAGATCATGTTAGTAGAGGGACAGAGGGCTGCTGGTCCAGTTCCTGGTTTATTTTTTTTAGTAACCTTTAGTTACTAAAAAAAAAAACCTTTTGTGCACTGGCATAAAAGAGAGGTAATTTATTCCATAGAGAAGGTGTCGGTGAAGTTTACAACCACCTTTTGCTTAAACTTTGATTTATTTATTTAAATCAATCAATTGATCTCCAAACAACGGTGAAAGTTTTTTTCACTCACTGTTTTTTTTTGGGGGGGGCAGTGGTGGCGCAACAGGTTAAGTCCCTGGCTTCTGAATAGAAGGTCGGAGGATCGAACCCTGACTGCGGCCACTGTTGGGCCCCTGAGAAATGCCCTTAACCCCTGACTGCTCCCTGGGCGCTGCATGGCAGCAGCCCACTGCTCCTAGTACATGTATAGTAGGATGGGTCAAATGCAGAAAATTAATTTCCCTAAGGGATCAATAAAGGTTAAAATATTATTAAATTATTATTAGTAGTAGTACTATTATTATTGTTGTTGTTGTTTTTTACTGTAGTCATTGAGACTGTGATTTTGGCTTCATTTCTGTATTTGTGACTGTATTTTTTTCTTTTAAACAGATGAGATGGCAGACAGTGGAAAGATAATGGAGAGATCTTTGAGGAGGAGAAAGGTCCCTCCTCAGCAGGATGCTGAACAACATATTAAATTAAAAATTGACAAAGTTGGTGTCAAAGAACATTTTATCAACCCTTATAGGGTTCTTAATTTTTGTATGTGTTACATGTACACATGTAAGTAGTGCTTGTATCAGTTATACACAGCCAATTAATGGTAAATGTTAAATGACACAGTATAAATTTAGATTTCCTATTCTTTCCCACAAGTATCTAATTTACACAAGGCAACTTGTACTGGTAATGTGGATTAACTATTAAAATTTAAAGCTGAACCATTTTGGTAATTGGTAAAAATTGTCTTCACATTAGTGTATCAATAAATGCTCAGAGAAGAAATGCATTCTCTGTGGTTGTGCCAGGCCCTGTAATTAGCCACTCCAAAATCTCTGCTTGCCTAAATCTTAACATATAACAATCAACAATTGGAATTTTTCATTGTAAGGAGGCATTCCACACTGCCAGTCAGTCAGTCAGTCTGTCTGTCTGTCATGTTCACCCTGCAAACTGCAGAGAGGACACTAATCTATTCCCAGAAGATACATGGTGAAACAGCCATAATCCTAACTGAACAGTAGGTAGCAGAGCCGGCCCTACCCAATGTGGCGCCCTAGTTGAGATTTTATATGGTGATCCCCCTTTCATCAGCAACTTACATAAGCTTCCCGATTGTGTGGCGGCCCCTGGAGGCCACGGCGCCCTTAGCATTTGCCGATATTGCCTAATGGGTCAGCCGGCTCTGGTAGTTCGGTAGCTAAGGCTTTGCTGCTGTGATAGTTATCTATTTTAGAGAGTGATTTGGAAACAACTAGATTGAGTTAGTGGACCTATATTTTGTGAGAAATACTTGGAATTTCTCAAATTTGACAGTACTCGGTCTTAGTATTGAGTAAACCTGGTAATTAATTAAATTTGCCCCTCTCATTCATATGCCAGAGCCTCGATGGTAGTTTTGGAAATGACAAAGAACTCTCTACCCCTGTATTCTCTTCCTGTGTACCCCAGCGTTAAGTTTAAATCCTGAGAGGTGGCCTTGACTTTACAAGCATGTGAGTGTTGGATAGTATGGGTTCTCTGTTTCACTACTGTTATTCAGCTTTGCCTTACCTCGAAAAATAATATGCTTTAAAGGTCCCATACTGTGTCTCATCTCGGCAAATTGATAAAATACTAATGTCTCTAGAATGTGTCTTTAAAATATCCCCTGGGTGTTCAGTTCCTCAGACACTGGGAGTGCATGAAGACTCTTGTGTTCACTTTTGTAGCCAACATTCATATCAGTTTTTGATGAGTTTTGAATCGCATGTTAACTTGAGAACGTCAGTTTCAAACAAGCTGTGCAAGCAAATCATTATCAATGTAATACCTTCAGCAACAACAATGCTGCAAGCTACCTCAGTTGCACAAGTTTCATTTAGCGATATATTATAATATTATTATAATAACACTTTATCCAAAAAGCAGGCAACTTCTACTCTTAACATTGATACTCTTTTTAAGTATTGATGCATCTGTTGAGGACAAGTCACTGGGAAGGGCTTGTGAATGAGGACCACATAACCCTAACTGCAAGATGAAAACGATTGATGTTGGTGGGATGCCACATCTTTGCCTGTTTGCCCTGAGAGACATTGCCACAGGTAAAGACATAACTTTTAATTACGGAGATGCAGAATGGCCTTGATGGAAACAGGTACACTAACCTAGTGGTTTAACAAATAATAATAATAATAATAATAATAATAATTTTACCATATCCATATATAATTTCCTAAACGGCTTGCCATATATATATATATATATATATATATATATACACACATACATACATACACACATATCAATAAAATGTCAACACAAGCTGACTAGAATCGGCCACATCATCCAGCTTTTGGGGGATGTTGTATTGGTACAGTTTAACAGGGACTGTGTTCTGGTATTTCTTTGTATTTGGTTGCTCTTGGTAATTTCACTCACTGTTATTATTGCCAGTGGGTGTTAATGTGACTTTAAGGTGGTATGGTGCCATCAGATACCTTAGAAACCTCACCTCTCTGTCTTACCAACAGTGTGTTTTTCTGAAATCATTCTTCTCTTCCTGTGCAGGGTGACTTGGACCCACTGGCTACAGTGAAGAATCTGACCCTTCTTAGGTATGAATCAACAATACTCAGAGATGAATGTCTTTTGGACCCCTTAGTTATGATCACAAATGTTTGTTGTAATAATGGTTAATATTTCAGCTTGTTAAGGAATCCAGTGACAAACAAGAAGCATTACAGGCTCTACGTCATCAACAAAATCCCACAAATCCGTGTGCTTGACTTCCAGAAGGTAAAGCTCAAGGTACGTTGTGACAAAGTAAAGGTCCCAGTCATACTGTAAGTATTGTGTGATACTGTCTTCAGTGTCCCTGTACAGAAGTCCAACATTTGGCGTGAGATGAGTCACATGATATAAATTTAAGATTGAAGCTGAAACAACAGATTGCACATTACAATACCAGATGAACCTTTGCATTGCAGTGGTTATTAACCAAACTAAAGCTCTTCTATCCTGCAGATAATGTCCTGTTAAAAATCCAAAGGATTTCTGGTGATTTGTTCATTTTCTGCCTGGTCTTGTTCCACTTGGATGAAAGCTCTGACTGTACTTAACAAGAGTTTTCACTGTAACTGTGTGATATTGTCATAGGAACGCCAGGAGGCAGAGAAAATGTTCAAGGGCAAACGAGGTGCTCAACTTGCAAAGGATATTGCCAGGCGAACGAAAACGTAAGATGAAAGTCCATGTTAGACAGCAGCCTCTCAGAATCACTGGATCCTGGCTCATGAAGTGGGTTACATACTGCGGAGAATAGGCACTGCTACCAGCCATACACAGTGCATCTGTGTACAGTAGCATGGTCATATTTCTGTTACTGTGAATAGTAAGTAGAAGAACTGATCTCCAAAAGGCATAAAGTTAAAGATGAAACCTTCTTTTAAATATTCTAAACAATATTACTGTATTGTGTTTTGGAAGAGGGTGGATTCTGCAACAGAACAGTGATCCTAAACACATATTATAATCCACAATGGAGTACCTCCAAGTGGTGCAAGCTGAAGGTTTTGTCATGGCCCTCACAATCCCCCGACCTTAACATCATTGAAAATCTGTGGATAGGCTTCAAAAGGGCAGTGCATGTGAGAGCCCTAGAATCTGACAGAACTCCCCCAAACAAGAACTGACTCTTAGCTGCTACAAAACGACTTAGGTTGACTTGGAAGGTTATCTTTTACTCTAACTGTTCACAGTAATGGGTCTGGGCAATTTGCGTCCCGTTGTACATTGGATTACACGTGGTGAACATTCGTGGATAAGTGGCATCTGCCTTTTTTTAAATTGACAACGTGCATTCAAAGTTCCAACATGTTAAAACATACTTCTGTATAATTATCTCTCAATGCAAGGAAACCATGTAAACGTGGGCTCTGCACAAAAGACTCACTTAATTGGTATAATACATTCATGTCTAAATTGGCCTTAATGTCAACCTGAAGCCAGAAGCATTCACCGTGGTGTTCCTCAGGACTGCTGTCTTTGGACAATCTCTCAGTTTATTTGACTAAGGAAAAGATACTACACATGAGAGGTCAGAGAAGCCCATGTGTGTATATGTTGTCTAAATGAGGTGTGTTCCTTTCAGTTTCACTCCTGGAATGGCAGCACAGCCTGAGAAGAAGAGGACGGGGCCCTCTCAAGCAGATGTGGAAGCCATCAAGGTTCTGTTGTTTTCTTGTTGTGGTTTTAAAAGTTTCATAAATGGACTCCTGCACACTGTCTAACCAGCAGTCATCAATTTATTGGTGCAACGTTTGGGTACTAGACCTTCATCAGGCTAATGGTTTGGTGCAGAGTCAGAAGCCGTCTTAAATAGGGACTGGCTCTGACTCTGCCACCAATGAACTACAGCTACATACCCCTGGAAGGTATGGAGCACCAAAAGAGGAAAAGAAAGATGATTTACCTCATATGTAGAGACATGATAATCCACAGTAATACCAAGAGAAAACATTAATATGACTACAGTCTACTGGGTCAGTTGGGAAAGAAGTTCTTTCAAGTAATAATAATAATCTGGGCCCAGACTTAGAGGTGTTTGTGAATTTACCTTGTCCAAAATGCTGAACATATCAAACAAACAAGTATTTTATAAAGTGTATATCCCTATGACTATATATACAATCAGTGTCTCCCTATCCTGAAATGCTGCAGCATATATGTGTATATAGGAGCCTAGAAATGAACCTGGTTAGATTGTGTCACTCTACGTCACTCTGTTGAATCTTTTAGTGTACTTTAAATAGTGTTGCCTGATGCAGAGAGGCTGTTGTTGGATTTGAAGTCAAATCCAACAAGAGGCTATACAAAGATAGGTAGATCTATAAAAACAAGCAAGCATATGGCTACACTGGAGAATACTAGCTAATGTGTTTGCATTGTGAGTATTACTATTTGTTTCAGAATTGATAGATTCTCTTTGCACAAATTGAACACGGTGTAGATCCAATGCAGAGGTATAAATCCAGTTTCACGTCTATTTGATCTTTCTTTATCCGTCACCTAACGTGATCAGCTTTGGTGTGGTGTCAAAGAGCATACTTTAAAAGACAAAAGTGTTACTGTCTTAATCTAGTCAGTTATTAAAAAGTAATGTCATAATTATAATCTAACCACAGTGAAGTCCAAGCTCCACTGATGTACTGAAATAAACTAGATAAGCAATCACATCTTGTGTTCTGGACTTGCAGAATGTTCAGACTGTATTAGCCGACGTTGACATGAATGTTTGTGTTTTAGAATGCCATCGCTAATGCCTCATCATTGGCAGAGGTGGAGAGGCTGAAGGGGATGTTGCAGGCTGGTCAGATCCCAGGACGAGATCTCAGACAAGGTCAGTGCAAACCAGACACTTTTCCAGAACTCAAATGCAGAACCTGTTGCTGAAATATTGTATTTGTTTTATCCACAAACCATAAAACCTCAAGGATCCACTCTGTTGCTGTCCGTGCATACATATGTTAAAAATGGCAGTTCCCATTCATTTAGGAGAATTCCATGGCCTTTTTTGAAAATATGAAAATAAAACCAAGAAAAATATTGTTTTCTTTTCTAACCTTATTATATTTTGAGACATGGATGGATAGTTGGATATATTCATTTGTAATCCCAGGTCTGTCTGCGATGGTGGAGGAAGAAGAGGAAGAGGGTGACGCTGCACCGACAGAGGAACATACTGGAGGCAGTTCTGGAGAAGAGATGAATGAGGGGGATCAAGTGGAGGATGATGAAGAAATGGATGAAGACTCCCATGTTAATGGTTCTTGAATGTGCTGAAAGGATTTTTTTTTTATATACTTGTAAATTTGTGTTAAACCAGGATTGTCTTATTTGTTACGTACATTAAACTGATTTCTTATATTGCTAAATGTGCCCTTGGCATTACTCCATAAAGACACCATTACAGCTCATTCAAGTGCTATTTTAAAACATAAGCACAATAAATTGAAAAAAGGATAATACATTTCTATGAAAATGAACAAAGTCATCATCCGATTGTTCTGACAAATCACTGATGGGAATGAAAAGTGTGTGAGCAGTTTTCCCCTAAAGAAGATATTGGTCACAACGGATGAATAAATCTAACGTTGTGTATGAAGATGTTGAATTGTAATTCAGTTACTTGGGTAAAGGTTTCAGGCTATCCAGCCAGGAGAGTAGAAGATAGTTGTCATAACTCCCATTCCCTATCCATGTTTCTAAGGTGAAACTTGGATATCTGCACACTCGGATGAATATCTAAATCTGGGGTGCTTTGACATATTTACCATAACCGTATTTATTTTAAAAATATAGATCCACTTCCTTGCAGGGTACAATCCAAATCATATATTTAATGAAAAAATACAAAAACATACCAGATTTACCATCAGGCAGAATTATGCTCAGTTCTATGGGAATAGAAGAGATCAGAACTGAATGTGAAATGTCTTGAACAATGAAATATGTGAAAAACCAGATCAGCATCCTTGCAGGGTACAATCAGAATAATTACTGTCAGAAAAATACAAGAGATAGACTTCATGTAACAACATTGATGAGTGCTCTCACTTCTACGGGAAGTGAAATGTAGCATCTTATTTTCAATTGGTCCTAAAAACAAATACAAGCACAACATCGTATAACAAACACTACAGATGCACCAATACAGACATCTCTCTCATTCCACCCCCAGCCTCAGCTTTTGAAAGAAAAATCCGACCTAGAATACAACAGTTACATCAGCATCTGAAGCAGTTTGAGTCTGATAATCTGAGGCCCTTATGAAATCAAAATGTAAAGTACACACAAATTAAAAGTTAATACAGATTGTATATACAGACCCAAAGCAGCGAAAAGAAGTAACAGATCGTAGACAGAGATAAATATACAAATCAGAAGCAGATTTGTATTGAAATGACCAAGTTTGAAAATTCTAGGTACAAAAGAAAACAGGGTATTTCAGATATATGGGTGGATATGGAGATAAAATTGTAAATGGTCTGCACTTATACAATGCTTTTGTGGTACTAAAAGTGCTTTACAATGTGTTTGTCATTCACCTGTTCACACACATTCACATGCCAGTGGCACCAGAGCTGCCATGCAAGGTGCTTGTGTTGTGGTATTTTAAACTGAACAAATGACAAAACTGGGAAATATGGTGTTTAAACTGAATTCATGTACAAAGTGAACAATCCTGTGTGACCACAACCCATGAAAACCTTTTGTTTGTGTGTGAGCTTGCAGGTTTATGTGCAGTTCAAGGTCATGCAGCTGGCAAGCTAAATGCAGGCCTCAGCTGAATTCTACATCCAGCGCAAGAGATAGAAACAGAGGCGAGAACCCTGTGGAAAGATAGCTACGAGGCCAGAGTTCAGCGGAAAGATAGCTACGAAGAGAGCTAGAAAGCAGGAGCGTAGCCTTGAGTTGAACTGGTTTTTGTTAAATGAGGTAATTGAAAACTTGCCAGATTAGATCAGGAAACACCTAAGTATGAAAAAAACCAAACACAATGGTGGCAGAGATGATCCGATTGGTCTTTTTTAGAGAGAATGGGTTGTGGCTTCCCAGGAGAAGGAGATCCGAGGAGGAGTTTTGTGAAGTATATAAGAAGCTGTAAAGAGTTGTTCTGTCAGTCAAAATCTCTTTTAGTCATGTTTGTTCTTACAGACTCTGTATTGAATAAACATTATTCACATCAGACTTTGAACACGGTGTGAAGACTTTTTCTTGGTTATTTTTGAAGACACCAATAGTGGATCCAGCAGTGGTTTTGGACTACATGTTGGACAGAGCTGCCTGACCATCACTGGCCCACAGCAGGCAGAATAATCACAATAGTCCTGCCATCAGGAGCGACTTCAGGTTCAGCGTCTTGCCCAAGTACACTTCCACATGTGGAGGGGTAGGAAATTTAACCACCAACCTTATGATTAGTGGACAACGTGCTCTACCACCTGAGCCACAGCCACCAAGATCTACTAGTGCATATCAAAAAATTTGAACATTGTGAAAAAGCTTAATATTTTCTATCAGTTATTTAAGAAAGTGAATTTTTAATACATTCTAGGCTCATTGCTCGTAAAGTGAAATATTTCACGCCTTTCTCAGTTTGATTGTGGCTTACAGCTCATGAAAATCAGAACCATTTCAAAATATAAAAAAAAATCCATTATGAGTTTATGTAAATTACTACAATAAATAACATTTATATCTCTGGTTCTACTTCAGTACACGCAACCACAGTCATGGGTGGTAGGAAAAGGTGCACAGAAAACAGGGATGAGCGTAGCCTTAACGGGATTGTCTAGAAAAGTAAGAACTAAGAACTTGGAAGATCTTCACAAGGCGTGGACTGATGATGGTGTCCACTTTAGGGTCATTCTGTATCAACTCAGTGAGATTAGGGGAGGTCAGTTGCTTGACCTCCTCAGAATCTTTATATGAATGATCTTTGGCATCTGAAACTGACATCTGCCCATTTTTTCAGCTGGAATTCTAACATTTTCATATTTTTTCACCCAATGTAAATTCTGGTGATTGGAGATAATGCAGCAAATTCTGACAATCAAGACATTTTTTTTTGCTTAAGACCTCTCAAATTCAGGATTTGTTCAAAAATCGCAAATAAAGTGGATTTTCGAAAAAAAACACAAAAAAATAACACATATGATCTATTTGATGTGAGAATACTATCTGAATGACATTACTAATGCTTAGAAAGCTTTCATGTGTTGGTAGAAATGGGAGTTATGGCCAATCAAAGTTGACACAGGTAAAAACGAAATTAATTTCCAAACGGCCAGATGGACATCTTGAATCACAGGTTGATGGAATTTAGCATAGTAAGAGATGGAAGTATCATCTACTGGTGTACCAAGTTTCAATATCCTTCCATAAGGCCTTCATGCTAAAATCACTCTGCCCCTGACCCTACATATGTGTCCATTCATTGTTGGAGTATGAACAAGATGACTCACTAATAAAGTTTTAGAATCACATTAATTACTTAATTTAGTTTGGAAATTAATGACTGTTTTACCTGTGTCAACTTTGATTGGCCATAACTCCCATTTCTACTAACACATGAAAGCTTTCTAAGCATTGGTAATCTTATCAAATAGATCAGATGTATTAGAGATGTATTTTCCAATTTAAAAAAAAGAATCCACTTTATTTGTAATTTTTTGAATAAATTCTGAATTTGAGGTCTTAATCAAATTGCAGATTGCCAGAATTTGCTGCACTATCTCCTGAAAATCTGAACACTAGGACATGTACATCAAAAGATATGGATATCTGAAAGTGGCATCTCTTTCAATTTCCAAGTGGCGAGAGATTTTTTGAAACTTTCTATTGGGAAAAAAATTATGAAAATGTTGGAATTTCAGCTTTAAAAAAAAAAGGGCAGGTGTCAGTTTCAGATGTGAAAGATCATTCTACAAAGTTTTAACAGATTCTGAGATGGTCAAGCAACCACCTTCACTGAGCTGACATGGAATGACCCTTTAACCAAAACGTTTCCTGCTGATTCTCTATGAGCGATACCGATTCTCAGATGAGGGAAAATGTTTTATCTGTAAACCTGTTGAGCTGTACGTCACTAAAACCACTGAATGAAGCTGTGTAGTTACAGTATGACACACTGTATGCATCATGTTGCCATGGTAACCCCATATGTATCCAGCTGGTGATGCAGAAACTGTATAAATATGATTTTATGTTTGGTCTGTTTACTCTGCTGGTACTGCATCTGATAGAAGCTGATAGAACATTGATTATTCTATTAGTATTTATTACAGAGAATATTTAATCAGTAACATTAATTTCACTTTGATTTGGCCAAAAATTAAAGCGGTGTCCTGCATTATGGGATAGTGTTTCTACCAGCATTTCTGTCCTGCATCATGTCTAGTAGCAGCTTTTTACCCTCATAACATTTTTATATTTCTCATTGTTCTCCACTAAACAAGCAGCTCCACACTATCGTTTCATTTTGTGCGGAAGAAGCGTCAAATGACGCGATAAACGCCCCCTTTAATTTGAATGTGCACAGAGTCTGAAGCAGAAAGTTTGATTTAACAAAGAGAGTTAAAAAAAACACCTTCATGCTACCTGTTAACTCTGACTGAGGCTTTAGTCTTGTAGAGCACACTTACACAGAGGAAGTCTGGACATGTTGAACTGGCTTCGTAGTACAGCCCTCTGCTCTCTGCTCTGGCCTTCCATGTTCACGAGCAATACGTTCCCTGGGGGGCGTGGCTTCCCTGTACCAATATGGCGGCCGTGTTGACGCATCGCGTATACGTGAATCATAAAGCCACACGTCACCCGGGCCGAGCAATGATGGCGGACACGGGGAGGCGTCTACTCCACAACAAGTACTGAAAGAGCGATAACGTCTGCTAGCCAGCCGGTACACGGTAGTTGTTGGTGCCTTCATTCGGTACCGTTTATTGAAGTGAAATGGAGGATGTGGAGATCGAAGACGTTCAGGACGACTCGCCTTACCGACAGGATAAGGTGCCGCTTACCAACCAGGATGTGACTTCCCTAGCTCTCACTGGTAACTTGACACGAAACAATTACCCAGTGTTAGATGAACGTTATTTCACTTTACATCAAGAAACATCTGCATGGTTTTAGTCAGAGACAGCTGTGAAATACAGCGGAGACCTGACCGTACTTCCGGTGTAGCCTATCTTGCTGTTTGAAGGCAGATGATGTTAAGATGAAGGTTAACTCACCCTTAATGAACCAAACTAATTACAATATGTGTTCAATAAATATAGAAACTTATTATTATTATTGTTATTAAATGTCTGCTTTCATTTGCTCTCTCTCTCTCTCTCTCTCTCTCTCTCTCTCTCTCTCTCTCTCTCTCCCCCTCTCACACACACACAGTAGGGGAGTTGCTGAGCCAGTACGGCTGGTACCTGCTGGCTGTGACTTTGGTGACCTACCTGCTCATCCAGCATCTGAGCAAGAGGAGATCCACCCAGAGAAGCAGCTCCCCTCCACCGACACCACAAGGTCAGCAGTAGCATTACATACCTGCTACTAATTTACACCAGCAAAAGTTAGAAGAGGAAAATCATATTGTAGACGTCCATTTGGAACATAGTGTGGCAGATGAACAATCAGAATCAGCTGTATGGGCCTAGAATGTGAACACATGGAAGGAAATTGGTGCCAGTGTTTGCACATCTCTAAAAGTACTTACACAAAATAAAACGCATAGATTTGAACAAGGCCAACAGGTTACGGAGGGAAATTGTTAACTTCTGTGTGCAACTATAGATATGTGTAAAAGAGCATGTTACAGTGAACCAGAGTTTTTGTGAAAAATTACAGTGAACCAAAGTTTAGTGCAAATGCAGTTAATAAACCATAATAACATCAAGACACTCCTGAACCAGAGACAACATCAGAAGATCTTACCAGGAGAAAAACAACTGGACTGTTGCTCATGGTCCAAAGTCCTCTTTTCAGATGGAAGTAAATTTTGCATTCCGTTTGGAAATTAGGGTCCTAGAGTCTGGAGGAAGAGTAGAGAAGCATGGAATCCAATGTGTTTGAAGTTCAGTGTGATTTTTTTGTGAGTGTCATGTCATCTGCTGGTGTTGGTCCACTGTGTTTTATTAAGTCAACACAACCGTCTACAGGAGATTTTAGAGCACTTCATGCTTCAATATGCTGACAAGCCTTATGGAAATGCCATTGTCTTTTTCCAGTAGGACTTTGCACCTGCCCTCAGAGCCAAAACTACTACCAAATGGTTTTCTGACCATGATATTACTGTGCTTGATTGGCCAGCCAACTCACCTGACCTGAACCCCATAGAACATATATAGTATATTCAGTAAGATGAGTGAGTGTATAAATAAACATACTTTACAGAAGTTGGTCATTTCTGTATTGTAAATCTTTTTTTGATTGATCTTAAAATATTCTAAAAAATTGTGACACTGCATTTTTGATTTTCATAAGCTGTAAGCCACAGTCATCAAAACTGAAACCGAAAATATGGAATATATGGAAGTTTACCTTTTTCGAAACAACTTTTTCCACGATGTTCTAATTTTTGGAGATGCACTAGTACACGAGGTAGGTGGAGGATAGTGCACTGGAACAGAGAGCAGCATTTAATAAACGGGTATGTGATGTATAGTATGTACTGTATATACAGCGGGTCAGGGTTGGGAATCAG
>OMNN01084271.1:0-13961 GCA_900302755.1 Chromis chromis
GCCATCCCCAAACTGTTCCCACAAAGTTAGGAGCATGAAATTGTCCAAAATGTCTTGGTCTGCTGAAGCATTAAGAGTTCCTTTCACTGGAACTAAGGGACCAAGCCCAACCCCTGAAAAACAAGCCCACACCATAATCCCCCCTCCACCAAACTTTACACTTGGCACAATGCAGTCAAGCCAGTACCGTTCTCCTGGCAACCGCCAAACCCAGACTGGTCCATCGGATTGCCAGACAGAGAAGCGTAATTCGTCACTCCAGAGAACACGTCTTCACTGCTCCAGTCCAGTGGCGGCGTGCTTTACACCACTGCATCCGATGCTTTGCATTGCACTTGGTGATGTAAGGCTCGGATGCAGCTGCTCTGCCATGGAAACCCATTCCATGAAGCTCTCTATCACTGTTCTTGAGCTAATCTGAAGGCCACACCAAGTCTGGAGGTGTGTAGCTATTGACTGCAGAAAGTTGGCGATTTCTGCGCACTGTGCGTCTCAGCATCTGCTGACCCCGCTCTGTGATTTTACGTGGCCTACCACTTCATGGCTGAGTTGCTGTTGTTCCTAATTTCTTCCACTTTGTTATAATACCACGAACAGTTGACCGTGGAATATTTAGTATAGAGGAAATTTCACAAATGGACTTATTGCACAGGTGGCAACCTATCACGGTACCACGCTTGAATTCACTGAGCTCCTGAGAGCGACCCATTCTTTCACAAATGTTTGTAGAAGCAGTCTGCATGCCTGGGTGCTTGATTTTATATACCTGTGGCCATGGAAGTGATTGGAAAACCTGAATTCAGTTATTTGGAGGGATGTCCCAATACTTTTGTCAATATCGTGTATTTGTAAATTGTAAAACCTCGTTTTTAGAAGTCTTGTTGTTGCCCAAATTTCATTTACTGCCCGACTACCACATTGCAAAATAAAAGAAAAGGACTGAAAAAGGCAGCAGTTTGAAAAAAATAAAGATACAGATGTTACAGATGTAAGTTTTTGTTATTGCCCGAATTATGTATAATGTCTGATGTATCAAATATGACACAAACAAAAAAACATATATGCAAATAATTTGATGTTTTTTTGTTTTTGTTTGTTTTTTTACATTTTGTTAAAGGGCCAAATAAAGACTTCAGATTCCAAAGATTAGAATTTTCTGTCAATTATCTCTTGGGTCAGGCAATATTGGGTTAACACAACACTTAACCTCTAGCTCCGAACCATATTATATCTATATTCTGCCTTAATAAGCCCTTTAGAGTTCACTCATTCTACTACACATACAGTATACACTCACCGGCCACTTTATTAGGTACACCTTGCTAGTCAAATTTCACAAAGGAACTTATTGCACAGGTGGCAACCTATCACGGTACCACGCTTGAATTCACTGAGCTCCTGAGAGTGACCCATTCTTTCACAAATTTTGTAGAAACAGTCTGCATGCCTAGGGGCTGGATTTTCCACACCTGAGGCCATGGAAGTGATTGGAACACCTGAATTCAATTATTTGTAGGGGTGTGCCAATACTTTTGGCAATATAGTGTAGCATATAGTATATCTTGAATATCTCACCTGGTGGGATGTACTGGCAGGATCCTGTAGCATTGACCAGCACATTTGTATGGAATGTAGCATCAAATCTCTCATCCGCACTAAATGATGGAGGATTTGAAGCACATGCCCAAGAAGAAAAAAAGACAAATCGAAAGAGTTAGCAGAGAGAAATCCTGAAAGAGGTCATAAAGTTGAGTCAGAGTTAACAACAAAGAGGACAGCCACAAAGAGAAACCCAGACAACAAACAGAAAGTGAGACTGAAGGTGACAGAGATAGGTAGAGACGAGGGGGATTAGCGTAGACCCAAACAGACAGTGTTTAATTTTACTGATCATCTTAAACAAACATGGTTGTCTGCTAGCGTGACGTCCTTCAAATAGACGGGGATTATGCAGAAACAAAAGTAAAAATTAGACATTTCACACGGGAACAAAAATCATCTCTGGAACATTTGATTGTTTCTTTCTGAGAGTAAAACCAACCACCAATGTGTCTGAGAACAGTCAGTCTTAGGCGATAATTACTAAGTAATAATTACTGCTGAGGATATTACGGGCCTCTGTGCATTCATTTCAGTAAAAGACACGTCAGGGATACTAAAAATTCAATCTTTAACTGAATACCATCATAGACTGCCTTAATTAAAACTATTTCAGCTTTTCAATACTTTCGTTTAGAACCAAACACCAACAAAACTAATGACATTATTGGACCCAGTTTGTTTGTATTTAGTGCTAATTAGATCAATTAAATGTTAACATGCCAACACACTAAATTAAGGTGAACAAGATATACTTGCTAAAGATTTGCATGTTAGCACTGTAATTGTTAGCACATTAGCATTAGCTTAAGATGCTGCTCTATCTGCAGGGAGTCTGAGTCTTATTAAGGTGTTATGCTGAATAATAGAACAGACAAAATTAAAAGAACAAACAGTCAGACAGATAAGAGAAGTAATGCAGCAGTAAAAGATGTATGATTATTCCTATTTTTTCATTCATGCAAACAAGCTCATTCATAGTTTTTGGTATTTTGTGACCCTCTTAAGAACTGAATGAGGTACACTTTAGACTAATGCACCTAATTTTAAACAATGAACGAGTGCTCATCCAAAGCCAGACAGTAGCTGTACTCACATAAGTATATTTCTACCACTTACAGTATGAAGCTGGAGGGAGAAACTGAGGGACATACTTAAACTCTTCTGAAAGGCTTTTTGTTCGACAGGTAAAGCATAAATTTTAGCAAAGTGCGTTGGGACCGAGCCCAGGAGGCATATAACAGGACAAGGCTTTACCCAATGCAGATTTATAGCCTCTACATCAATAATTTAAATCTAATCATTCTTTTCACCAGAGGGTGGAAAAACAAAGAGGCTGTGAGAAAACTTTGGGAGAGCCTTAATCGCTCTCATCCATTGCTGAGAATAAATGAGCTGTATTAGCATTTAGCCTTGTAGTGGTATCTAGAATACACATACCTAAAATGTACATTGGGAAGCATTAGCATTTGAAATGAGAAGGATTCATCTCTCATTTTTAAAACCATCCATCAGAGCATAAATGCAGGGGGTAGTTAATATAGAAGTGGTTCTTTTAAATTAAGACAATGCCTGGATATGTAACAGATTTTTCAAAATGGTTCGTTGAACCCTACAGAGAGGGAAGATTTATGCCGTGACTAAACAGTGCACAGCAAGCACACATGAGCATCAAAGGAGATTCACTGAGGCATAATCTTATCACATCTTAATCAGATCACTAAGTAGGAGGAATATGTTTACAAAAGGTCAAATGCAATGTGGCAAAGATAAGGCTGTGATGAAGGCTCTGAATCCCAATGGATTCAGTTTGCCCATGATGGGATTCTTCAGCCATTTAACCAATTTTCTTATATGTGAGCCATTAAATGAAAAACAAAGACGCTTTTTTTTTTTTTTTTAAATGGCATGCTATTTACTTGCAAAAAATGTTGCCATAAATATAATCTTGGAGCAGTAAAGAGAAAGCCCAAGTAAACAACAGACATGCAAGTGAAATAATTGAACAAACTGGAAAAATTAGAGGTGGTGGCTGACATCAAGAAATCCTGCTCGTGGGTAGAAAAGGCTTTGACAGAGGCTTTGATCATAGCAGCACCAAAGCAATACAGGCAGGCTTCTATTATAGCAGGCAGAACCCAAGGTGTAGGCTGTGCAAAGATGCCCCTGAGACAGTCCAGCACATGTAGCAGGATGTAGCATGCATGCTGGAACAGGCTGTGATAGTGCACAGGAACATCTGTGCTAAATATGGGTTAGAAGTCCCCAAGTCCCAATGGGACCACCAAAAGTAGTTAAGAACAACAGAGCTAAGATCCTGTGGGACTTTGAGTTTCAGATTGACAAGCAGCAGCTGCTGGCTAACCAACCAGACATAGTGGTGGTTGACAAGGAGCAAAAGAGGGCAGTTGCGATAGATGTGGCAATCCCCGTGGACAGTAACATCAGGACGAATAAGCATGAGAAGATGTACTGAGAGCTGGAAAGACAACAGGAACAGATGTAGAGGGTGAAGACTAAGGTGGTCCCAGTGGTAATACAAGCAATAGGGGCTATGATCCCAAAACTGGGAGAGTGGATTCAGCAGATTCCAGGAACAACATCTGAGGTATCTTTTTAGAGTAGCGTCCTGGGAACAACTGCATTATTATTCCGTGACTCAGTAAAATGGCATAACCCACAGACAGTTCATTCCTGTGAAAACAATGTTAAAGTCTGTGTTAACACATTATCACCTAGATATGTTTGAGCTCAGGAAATTAAAGGGAGCAGCTTTACAGCCACATGGTATACATTATTTAAATAAGAAACATAGTGAAAGTAGAAAACTCGGTCCTTCTGTGTCCCTGCATCCCAAGTGTCTGTAGATGGTGAAATATTCAAAATCATCCCTGGGACAGAACAAAAGGCTCCTATATAATTCATCGGAAAAGGAGGTAGGTTTGTCAATGTCCTAACAAGGGCACATACAAGACATACAGATGCCTACCTTTGAGATCATTCACCAGTCAGGCTTTACAGCACTTAGCTAGCAGAGACTTTACTGTGGATGGAAGAATACCCTGCATCTGGTATAGAGGATACATTAAAATCCACATTTTCTGCAGATGAAACAACATCAACATCAATTACTGATCTTTGCCCTAAGGTGCTGTTGGGTGAATTACCTCATGATCAGACAGGATGTCTGTCTGGTATCAAGTCCCTGTGTAGGATCCTTGTCTAAACTCTGTTTAGAAACGCAAAAGATCAGATTTTTTGAATTACTGTTTCGCATTCAGAGTCACACGCTCCACAAATGCAGTCACATAGATTCAACCTTTTTCGTTCTCTCAGAGAAAACTCCTAAGCACCATCAGCCTTGTGACCTTTGGTACCTTTCCACCTCCAGCACTATCTGCATCTTCTTCCCCACTAGAGAGCTGACACTTCAGCAGGGACAGTTTTCATGGTCACAGGTCAGGCCTCCAGGGTTCCACTTTCACCTGCAGCCTGATTGACAGGGTCTAGACCTCTGCACATAACCTTGTGTTGTGGGACTCACGTAGTACACCCACAAGCCCCTGTCTCACCAAGGGAGACTCAAGGCAAGGTTACTTGATTCAAAGGTTGTTCTTAAGACTGGGATATGCTGTTCGAGCTCATATGAAGTGTCAATAATGTCTAAAGGTAACAGCATGCATAGCTTTTCCAAATTATCACAATTCACATGTCTGCAAGAAGAAAAGAAAAACATAATGAATCATGCAAATGCACACTCTTGAAATGTCTCTTCTAAAGGGTATCATGGTGTTGTGCTACATACAAATCAGATTTGGGGAGAGTTGTCCTGTCAATTTTGAATTTGACTGTGCTGAAATCTTGCTGCTGCAGTGACGTAATTCCCCAATAGGGATCAGTGAAACGTCATCTTATTTCATAATTTCAATCTCTTCCCACTTTTGCTTTCTTGCCTCATAAAAATAAGAAGAAATGATTTCACTCGTGATTTATACCAAATGCATACAGAATGTCAGTTTCAATCTGGGTCTGTGTCAGGGCTATTTTGTCATTATCGTTAGAGATCGGTGATCCCCACCGTAAGCTGCTTAATGTTCTGTATCATCCCTGTCAGACAGCCAAACCTCTTGCCTCTTTCCCTTTTTCTCACTCCTTCTCACACACACACTTAGCTCGAGCCAGGCTGGAAATCTGTCACTATTTCCCCCCTGGAAAAGAATCCTCAATCACCTTGAAGGAGTTGAAACACCATCAATCAAATTCATCTCTGCCTCGTCTCGCATTGTCTTTCTCCCATTACAAGCGTGATGCTTTGAGTGTGTGATTCCATGGAGGCATGAGAGGGATTGATGCATTAAAAACAGCTTACTCCCCTGTTAAATACCCTCTGTTGGGACTTGACAGTTTAATAATGGCAGCAATCACACAACCTCTCTCCCCCCGGTGCTTTTTACAGTCGGCAACACTATAAAAAAAGCAGTTTTAGTCACATAAACTGTAGCGCCAGATAAATACCACTGTGGTATCTCCTCAAGTGGTATTCCCTTGCACATTATTATGATTTATGTTCAGTAAGGGAGGTCCTCATTCAGCAAGGAACTGTCTTCCATTACTTTGTTTGTTATGTGAAATTGTAAAGCATACTTGCCTTTGCGAAACACCTGATAACAGACTGTGCAGCATCTGATTGTCCCCCCTTTACTGCATTTTATCTAATGTATGAATCTATTTTGTGTTTGCAGGCACATAAATAAACAACAGGATCCAGGAGTTTAACAGCAACACCACATTTCTTTGTGAGGTAGGCATTTTTTCCTCTCTTTTTTTGTTCTGCTGTCCTTTGGGACGCAGTCCTCTCACAGTTTTTTTTTTTTGCGAAATGTTCATATGTGACAACGTCATGTACTGGATGTACCACGCAGAGGCACACTGGGTATTGCTGTTGTGATTTAATTATGCCACAGCTGTTTTGTAAATGGATAAATGTTCTAGGTGTTATTTGTTTACTGTGTATGCAGCTGTCTATAAATGCTATAGAAGTCCAAAGGCCGACGACATAGAAAAAAGCTTGAAACACAAAGGACTCTGGAAAATGGTCAAGTCACCCACTGGCAATCTCGGGAGGTCCTCGAATGGTTCTTGAAACTGAGCAGGTCCAGACTAGATAGTGAAAACCAAGCTCAGAAACACCCAGCAACCTATTTTTTTGTGTCCCTGCAATCTAGCCAGGCAGGAGAATAAGCTCATCTTCATCCAAACCGACTGAATAGGAAATAAGTTCTGTTCGACTGACCTCTGAATCAGAGAAACCAGTGGGCTGTTCAAGAGACAGATTATTTCTCTTTCATACCATGAAGGTCCTATTCTTTGACAAAAAAGTATTAAAAAGAAATGAGCTCAGCCAGATGGATGTTTCCAAGGTCCTGTGTGTGTGAATTCAACATGTGAACCTGAGTATGACAATGCCTGAAATAAGGAAAAGAAAGAAGTAACGCTTTCTATATAAACCAAGAAATGTCACAGTAATTGAATATAGATTAAATTCAGTCCTTTGTTCTCAAGCTGGAGGCAATATGAATATTTTACAATGGCCTAACTTTTGATACATCAAGCCACGTGGTGCAATGTGTTCAGTAGGCAGGCTCCTACTGCCCATTACAGGCAACAGATCCAAAAGCCCCTTGGGAGTTATGGTTTATGTCCTCCCAGAGGGAATCAGCTCAAGCATCTCATTACACAAGGCTGTAACCCAGAGTGAAGTAACATCTGGGGAATATTTCTATCCACTGTGTTATTAGGTAGATGGAGCCCTGGCTCTCTAGAGTGTCTATCTATGCATAACAGAAAACAAATTGGTGTAACTAGAAGAAGAAAAGAGAAAAAACAGATGCAAACTGAATGAATAGATTAAAATAAAGAGAGTGCACAAAAATAGAATGAAACAGCAAAAACGATGACAGATAAACCACAATGCTGATTATTCTAGTGGCCAGTAGCTACAGATGTAATTACCAACAAAAAATGAGGTTTTGTGTTTGTTTGCTTAAAGTCAGCATGCTGTATTAAATAAGCATTTGTTATGTTGAATTAAAAGTAAAAGGGTTTACTAATTCTATTTCTGGGGAGGTTATTTCAAAGCCTTGGGGCCTTGAATGATCTATGGATCCCAGACTGTCCCATGTGGTATTAGGAGATCTGTGCAGAAAGTTAGTGCTATAGAACTAGACGTGCTAGTGCAGTTTTTATCGGTAAAATTGAAAAATTTTAAACTCGCAAGAAGCCAGCGGAGGACTAAGCTTACATCAAGTTTGATCATTCAACAAGAAGGACAAGAGGAAAAAGAGCCGATAAGAAATATGTCAGTGAAACCCACCTGTTGTAGAGGAGGATATCTGGGACCCATATCTGATGGGAGGGAAAGCGGATGCTCTGAACCCCTGGGTAGCTCTCTGGGTTCCATGCGAGGTAAACATCTGTCCAATACTGGAACAAATGATAGAGAGTAATCAAAAAAGGGTTAGCATATAATGAGGTGACAACATAAAAATGAGGGCAAAAGGCAATGCCAAATTTAAGACTATTTACTTTGTTCGGTTTTTGGTTTGTATCACAGCAAACCAAACCAGTTTGTTATTGATGTCTTGTTTGGCAGTTCCAGCACCTACGCAAAATGTGTCTCTCAGCTTGGTGCAATGATACGTATACTGAATAAGCTGTGCGTCATAACATTTATTCCTAAAATATATAAGTACTGGCACAGAACAGCATTGTAAGAACAAATATATCATAACTCTTTTGATTTTTTTTGCTATTATGATCAACCTTAAACCAGCAGAAGTCAAATGTTTTCCCTTCACACAGGCTAATACAGCTGTTGGCTGACACTTTGTGTCAGATAATCAAGCTTGGCGCTAAATCCTTGCCAAGCCAACAGCTGTTTGCACTGACCCCTGCACTCCCATTAAAGCATGGGTCCGTATTCAGCAAGGGGCTGACTGAGCACAGCATCAGAGCATTTAAAAGCACAAATGAGTGAGTGAGTGTGTTGCCCCTTTGCCTCTTTTCATTGCTTATACAGCATTGCAACATGATGTGTGACCTGTGGTATAAATATTAGAGCGTTTCTGGGCATGTAAGTGTTTGTTACTGTTTCTGTGTGTGTGTTTGTATATGGGGTTACATATATAGATGGAGGCATTCAGATGTTGAAGCCATAGGGCACATTCCCTATGGAGCAACCACAGTCCCATTGCTAATGTGGACACAGTATACTGGGCTCATCTGTTTGTGCCTATATGTACATGTGTGTACATGTGCAGGCATGCGAATAGTGTGTTTTTTATTTTATTTTTTTTTTTTTTCGAGTTTGTATGGATCTGCCCTCAGGATTGTTGGTGTATGTGCGTGAAAGCAGGAGTATCATATAGAGACATATAGAGTGTTTCCACACTCTATATGTCTGCTGAAGTGATTTTACAATCAAACCAAATTCATATTTACTTCAAAGAGACTCCATCCATCTAAAGTGGGCCTGCTGACATATATCTCCACTCATGCAACTAATGACTTAATCACTACACTTGTCATCTGTGGGCCTTGGCGCTTTGGTGCTTCTTTTCATGTTTGTTGGCTGGGAAAGCACAACTAACAGCCAACACAACTAAACACAGCTCAGGAACAGATGAGGAGGACACTGGGCTACGTAAGGTAACAGCTGTCTAAGAATAGATTTGAAGTTACATAACAGAAATTTAAGAAAGCATCACTAATTTGAGACAACAAAGTTCCTATTAAGGGAGTGTGAAATTGACTCTCCGAATGCGAGATTGAGAATGATTTGTGTAAGGGTGTAATATGCAAATGTGAGATATGTGTACCACACATCCCAGAATAGTGACATCTGAAGTAGTTGGGATCATAAATTATTTAGCATTTATAGATTTTGTTATTGTAATTGTAATGATCTGTGCATCTCTTCAATGTGCATGTAGCATCCCACCAACAAATGAGCTCCCACTGCAGAGCATCCTGAGCCTAAACAGTCAGAACGCAATAATTGGATAATAAATTGCACATGAAATATTAATTACAGTTAAAGGTTTTGCTGTAGTTCCAAGAAACTGCATGAAAATAAAAAATAGCACACTACTCATCACTGTAATTTAGCCATGCCGAGATTTCATCTTTCAATCAAAAACATTGAAGTGAATGGATTTTTATTTGTGGTGCACAGCAAAAAAAATGACATTTTCCAAAAAATAGTACTGAGGTTACATTCAGTAACCCACAGATCTCATTATAGACAAATTTCAAATGCCAGTAGCCACAGAACAAAGCATTATCAAAAGGTACAAGGAGTTCCATTATCTGTGAAAGCTGTCTACAGAGAAGGACACAAAGGTAACACTTGTTCTTTAAAAAAAATAAGCTCATTACGATTCTCACAGTTAAAAACCACATAAATCTCCATCCATTCAGATGTGGGACATTCATTGTCTGATAAACCTGTAATCCTAAAATCTTCCATGACTCAGTGGACGTGAACCTCACCCCTTCTCCGTCTGACTGAGCTGGTTAATGTACTTCTTAAGTCTCCTTCAAAAACTGCTGCATCTGCAAAGCCCCCTTAAGTCATTGCACCAAAGTAGATGCTGGTATTAAAGAGGTGAATTTCTGAATAATTGATTCATTCATAACTTGTAAGCTAGTCAGCAGCCAACTCAACCTGATGTGACAACCTTAGTGGGCTCTTCTGATTCCAGCTGCTGTGATAATGATGATGTTGTACCTACCTGGATGCTCTGATGTCCTCATACTACTGAGTATTGTAAAGCATATTTCTTGTGTCATTGCCTTATTTTCAACTTTCACTTATTCTGACAAGATTGACAGCTCTTTAAGAGATCAACGATTGTATGATTACAGCTTAGTAACCACAACTAGACACACCAAATGTCACAAACTTTGACAGGAGGTAAAAATGGGCTGTTTTAGTATTTAAAGAGTTATGGAGGTTTTGTCTGACCAAAATCAATACCAAATAGATTAAAGTGTGTTTATCAGTTCTTAATCATGGCTAGAAGAGTTTATAATAATAGGAGTTATGTCCTGTACTAGAGACGAGAAGTAGATACTAGAAGTATACACACCAACGACTTCAGCCACCATTACCCTAAATAGCATTGCATTTGACTCAGTCTAACCTCAGGAGTCAAGAGTCAGATCTCACATTTTGTTCCCTTCCATACATCTCGAGGACTAACTACTTCCACACTGCAAGACAGAAACAATTCTGTCTTTATTTCATGTCCTCTGCTTATGAGGATGTCAATTTTTTTTGCCAGCATGCGACTTTAGCCTCAACCTTTTAGCATAATGTCATGGATGTAACCATTAAGCATTTATTTAAGACTTCTTTCACTGTGTTAATGATTCGACTATAAACATTAATGTAGCAGCTGGTCACAGCCACCTCATGAAGCTAATGTTATCTTAATGGGTTAGCTACAACAGAAAAAAAAATCTGACTGCAACAGTTGCCATTTCAGCCATTAGAAGTGATGGTTGCAGGGTAAAATGAGATGTCTGCTTTTGTCTACCTCTGTCTAACATCAAAGACACTTGATTTGAATTGTTTAAACTGCATTTGTGCCAGAACCTGACAGGTGTAGCAACATTTACAACAGCATAATTTTGGAATAACACGGATGTAAAATATGAAGGCTTGAAAGGCAAAAGAGAGCGACCCGGTGTGTGTTGGAGACTTGAGTCTCAACAGACTGCCTTTGAAAATATATTTTTATCCCCATCCCCTGTGAATATATTGCTGACAATAAATAGGCTTATTATGTCATGCTATTTTTACATAATAATCCACAAAATATCCCTTTTGACCCAACTTACTGCATATTTACTTTGCAGTAAAAGAACACAACTAGCAATGAAGCCATTTGACACCATGTCTGACAGAAATGTCAGAATTGCATTTTGTATTGTCACATGAAACTTTTTTTGCTTCTCTTTGCTATTTGGACACGGAAGCTGTTTCTATTCCAAACAAAAAGGTTTAAATCATGCCTGGCTCTATGCCTTCAAAAGCAGTCAGATGTGCACACTTCTTAAAAAATATGAATGGCAGAGCCACAGGACACACACTCGTGCCTTCCAAAAATATCCTGAGTGACAATTATCACACAGTGATCACATTAAAAGTACTTGGAGAGGAGACATACCAGCTGCAGCCAGGCATTCGTGATCAACACTTGGTTCTTTTCATCCTGGAGCGGAACAGAAGGAGACAGAGAGAGTAATGAGCAGTGAGTCGATGTGATTTTTAAAAAAAATCTGTATATCTGGTAAACATGATGTGAGATTATTAGATATATTGGAAATGAAGAGAAACCCAGATGACACTGAATGACAATAACGTGCCGTCACGCGAGAGAAAATACAGATTTGCATTTTCAACAATGCTGAAACCATAAGGAAATGAAAAAAGTAAATAGAGCAAACAGAGCAAACTGACAGCAAAGAGTAACAGTGAAAACAAGAAGCAATGTGTTTATATCGATTTCTATCAATGTCAAGAAAACAGAAATACACAGAGTATCTCAAGGATCAGTTCATGGTCAAAGGGTCAGATAGAGAAAAAAGGGGAGAATGTGAAGGTGAAATAAAGAGATAGAGACAGAGTGAGACCGATTAAGCAGAAAAGCAGAACAGACAAGCTGAGATGGTTCAAGATAAATAAAAGAGAGGTCAGAAATAGCAGCACAAGAAAGATGAGCAAAAAAAATCTAAGGTGGGAATGCACTCCTTTGGTTTGTCTTGTAGAATCTTACATGACAGCGACAAGTTTTGCTCCTTGTGCTACACTCTTGTACACAATGAGTGCCTGTCGTTTTATTGCTCCCTTGCACTTGGGAAAATGTGCAAACTGCTACAACAGCGTCTCACACTGCCTGTGTTTCTTCGAGTCCTTTTTTTTTTTACTGTCAAAGAACCACTGAAGTGACTTATCACGTATCTCCTACCCATGACTGAAGCTGGAATAATGCAGCCAGTCCAACTCTTTGAAAACTTTTCATTTAATATTACTGTGATAAATTCATGAAATCAATTTACTCGCTTTATTTCTAGCCATTTCTCAGACCTAATCTTCTGTATAGTTTTCTCTCTTATCACACTCTTTCACACTCGTTTTATTCCTGCTTGTTCTCTCTCAGGAGGTTCAGAGGCTCTTATGTTGTGAAACAGCCATATGAATGTGCTTAGATGTAACCTTAAGGGAGAGCTCTTTGCAAAAAGGTCTTTAAACATAGAATTGGATCCCTGATTAAGGTCTGATTACATTAAATTAGATTATAGTTCATAAGCCTTCTTGAGCAGTATTAATAGAGATTCTATATCACTCCTAAACAGATTGCCTGATGATCTTAATTGACCATCACTGGCACTCATTCCTTCTAAAAGCTTAAAGTAATGCAATTAATCCTACCTTCTCGTGTTTAGTGTTTTTGCTGATGTGACTTACAATGACGTTGATTCATTCTTCATGATTATTTCTGAGGCTGTAGTTTGTGGTTCTTTTGACCTGTGTTGTATTATATTGAGATGTGTTCTGTTTTTAGTCCACCTTCACTGATGTAAATAGGGTGGACAAATGTATCTGCATGCTTGCAAACCCATGTTATTACAGAAATGAAGAATCAAAAGACCTAGCTTGTCTGGTTCTACAGGTTCAAATAGTCACCAATTATTTGTCAGATATATCAGAGTAAAAGAGGAGTGTTTTATTTTTATGAAAGCATTCATTTTATTTAAACTCTTCTACCCTGGAGGTTCCTGCACCAGGACAAGGTCAAATCTGTCATAAAACGGCGACCGGTAGCATTTTTCATAGGTTGCCAAGCATGGCACATTTACTGAGGAGGCTGCCTTGTGCTGCTATGGCTAAAAATGGATGTAATATTGTTTGTGCTTCATTTATGTTGCATCAAGTTTGATAGAGCTGCAGTTGAGAATGGTCAGAACAAGTTTAATAACATCATCGTCACTGATCCATTATTACAAGGCTGTTATTTATCTCTAATTTACTGTACACCAATGTCATTTTCCCCTGGAGCTCTTCAAATATCACACTGACCTGGTGATGGGGACACAAAGACTTACTGTTTTTCAAAATTCTCCTAAGTGTCTCTCATTTATACAGCCCAAGGTTGTCAATGTTGACCTCAGGGCTTTGTAAGTTTTACTGACGTAAATTATTTTTGAGGTGGAATTTTTAAAGTGGGCTTGTCCTTGTCAGCTAAATCTGTATTTTTCAACGAGTAAAAAATCTGGCAGAAAAAAAAAAAGAAAGA
>OMNN01084273.1:0-20766 GCA_900302755.1 Chromis chromis
CTCCCACTTACCCTCTCTCTCTCTCTCTCTCTCTCTCTCTCTCTCTCTCCCCTCTCGCCCTCTATGGGTCTGCACCACATCAGCAGCAGCTGGAGAGTGCAGCATAGCATTTCAGAGAGAACAGAGCTGAAGAGGGCAGGGCAGGGAGTGTGGCCCTGTGTGGGCCATCCAGTAGAGAGAGGGAATCTGCCCGCTAATGTTGAGCATTTCTCTCCTCTCTCCCTCTCGTCTCTAGAGCTGCAAGCGGAGAAACAGCCAAGCTCCTCCTCCCCTGCCACTCAGGAACTGATGACAAGGCTGGGCTTTTTACTGGGAGAAGGGATCCCGGGTACGGCACGCATACCTATGGACGACAAGAATGAAAAGAAGGTATTTCATTTTCTCCCTCCCCTCCAACTCCCTCCCTTGTCCAACAGCAGCTGCTGCCACTGCTGCAGCACACAGATAGAGAGATAGAGGAGAGAGGGAAAGGATGAGGGGAGAAGCTAGTTGTGACAGTGTAACAGTAGAATGGATTTTTTTGCTGCAACTTGATTCATTTTTCTCTTATGCGTTATGGATGAGGTTTTAAGAGGCGCCTCTGGGACTTATATTTTTGTCACAACAAGCAACGGTAACTGTCAAGACTGTTTTGTTTGAACTGTTAAATATGTTTTGAAGAAAGTAACTGCATATTTAAAATTGCCTGCATTTGGTTTTATTTTTGTGCAAGCTTTTCAGTGTGGTGTGTTAGTCTACCAGAAACTTGAGTGCTATTCCAGGGGCTCTTGAGTATGTAACAAGAGCGTCTGAGCCGGGGTCCAGAAATAGAGTTATGTTAGGTCTGAGCCTCAGTTTGTTTGGCTCTACTAATTAAGCTGGGGCTGTGTGAAGAGCTGAGCCCAGCACGCTATGCTCTCCTTGTTCATCTTGTGTCTTGCACACGTTTTGACATTAAACTGGCAATTCTATGAACGAGTAAGAGCCTTAAAAAGTATTTTATAAATCATGTTCATTAGTTGAGATGTCAGAAGAGGAGACAGACAGCATAAGAATGTAATGGATTTGACTTTGTGTTTGTTTTCCTAGCTTGGAGGTGTGTGTGTTCAGAGCTCAGATGAGGAGAAACACATTATTGTCATCTGCCAGCAATTCTCTTTTCCTTCATACTGCTGTTTTACAACATGTCTTTAACTCAGCGTGTTTTTAGTTTTGCCTTGTGGTAATTTATTAAATGTCAGTAAGGAAACTCTCACTGTGGTTGTTAAGTGACATAAGCAGACAAAACCACTCACATAAAAATAGGTGGGACTTAGAAAATACAAAATGTTACATAAATATATTAGCATTCCACAAGTTGGCATTCAGCATCCTTCCTAGGCTGCTGTTTGTATTGTTTCACCGTTCTATCATACAAATGTGTACACCTTCAAACAGCAACAGGCATCTTACCTTGAGTGAGAGGTGAGTCACACTTCTCACTAAATTTTGCAAAGCACGGTTGAGCCTTAGTATTTTGAGAATTCCGTCAGGTTTAATTAAACTAGGTTTTTTTTGCAACCACAAAAATCTACTATTTTTATTTTGAAAAACTGTCATAATGTGTTAATAAGGGTAATATTTCTGTACAATAGCAATACATATGTACAATATTACTGTAGTGATTCCAGTAGGATACAATTTTATTTCTATAACAATATGCAATATATGAACTAGGCTTTCAGGTTAGGAATTGTGACTGGTTGCTGAAATTGTGAGTGGTGGAGTATGAAGCAGTGCACTGCCTTGTTCTGTAGTAAGTGCAGCTATGGGTGAGAGTCCCTCAGGCAAATATCTGCAACAAAGCTGGTTTATTGAGGATGAGGATTCATTTAATTTGACCTTTTACTTGTAACAGTCGCTGCAGAACTTTATGTGCAAATGTGAATCTATGTATCTATGTAATCTATGTCTGTAAAGTTAATGTTGTTTGCTAAATACATTGAAAAACTTTAGGTCTATTAAATTTATTGAACATCATGTGAATGAGGGATAAAGGATAGGGGAGGAGCTGTTTCGAAACTTACAGAGTGATAATTACACTCTGTGGTGTGAAGTGGTTCTTACAGGGGCAGTGATGGACCTTCTTGAGATACAGTGTATTGTGTTTTGAATCAGAATACAGTTAAAGGAAGAATCTGGACAAACCAGCTTTAATTTAGATTTCTACGGTTGTCAGTTACCTTAAACAAAGATTCAGCTGTTGTATGGTTGTCAGACAGGCTTGATGACATGAGAAAGGTATCTATTGTGTCACAACAAAGTAGAGACTTCTTCCCTTATATGAGTGTGTAATTTTCAAGCCTTCCCCCATTTACAGTGCTTATGCCCTTCGGCTTGTGTGTCATGCTCGCATGTAAAACACTTGTTTATTTGTAAAGGAATATCTTGCATTGCTGTCTCATGACCCAGGTCAAATACACTGTGAAGTTATATCAAATAATTTCTTCAATAATTTTCTTAATTATCTCTCCAAATAAGGTTGGATGTTAGTTGTATGTATTGCTGCTAATGCTACAAAAATGTGAACCTGTTGCCAGCTGATAGTTTATGTTAAATGTACTTCATACTTCACTGACATCTTTGATTAGTAGAGCACATTCTTGGCGACCCTAACTCATTTTGTTGATTCCTTCCTTCCCCCCAGTGTTCTCTGACTAGCCAGGGTATCAGCCCCTGCTCCACACTGACAAGCAGCACGGCATCTCCAAGCACTGACAGCCCATGTTCCACCCTCAACAGCACGACGAGTCGTCCCCCACTCAGCCGCTCCAGCCCCTGTGGGACTATCACCAGCCCCAGTTCCACACTTGAGAGCAAGGACAGCGGGATCATAGGTGAGAAACTGAGACTATCTAATAACTCTGTCATCTTTCCCCAAAGGCAATTTTATGGTACAAGAAAAACTTGTGAGACTCGTAAATCATTATGACCGTACTTAAATGGTACCCAGTGGAGATCTGACCCATAGCATAGCTATAGAGTAATCTTTTATGAGTGGAATTCCACTGATAATTGGCTAAGATAATGTGCAGCTTGATGTAGCCAGAAAGAAAATGGCTGCAAAATAGACTGCTAGCAAGTAAATACGAATGTAAACAATATAGTAGGTGAAAATGGTGGGAACACTGTGTACTGTTCGGTTGTACAGTTAATTAGTATTTTAAGTAATTGTCTTCAGATGATGCAAAAGTTAAACTGTTCAAAAGACGATCATTTTTTAACCTATATAACATATGAGTGTTGATCAAAAAACTATGGGTGTGCCAATAAAAATCAATTACTGTACCTGATTTAAATTTGGATGCCATTGCTGTCAAAGTAGCTTTCTTGTGTAGCAATTCTGCAGTGCTTGTAACACTCCCTGGATGTCCTGGTATGTAGACATGTCAAGCACCATATGCAATGAGTGCTGAATCTTTTAAATTGTGTCAACCATTCAACTTGAATTTAATTTTGGGGAAGAGCAAGGGACAGGGAGCCAGATCTAGCAAGAAAGGAGGGTGAGGAGTGACAATTATGTTGTTCTGACCAAAAAACATGTGAACAGGGCATTGGAGAACTCAGTTGTCATTGCGCCACAGTTCAGGTCATTTGCGCTGAATGTTCACCCTCAGACATCTCAGGACGTCACAGTAGAACTTTGTGTTGACAGTCCAACCCTGGGGGACTCATTCCTGGCGCACAACCACATGAATGTGGAAGACAACAACAAGCATGCTCCTGGTGTGCCTTGACCTGACATGCCTTATCTGATTTTGGCTCTTTAACTGTATAAACAGCCATTTCTTTCCTGGGTGGTAGCTGCAGACTCACCTGCCATCACCAGTGATGATCCTTGACAGAACGATTGGCTCATCCGAGGCTGATAACTTTCATAAAATGTGATGTTTCCTACTTTGTTCACAAATCGCAAATGTGCACCGACCACTGGTCGCAAAAACGTGTGTAACACAGGTCCTGAAGTTGATAGCACTGTGTAATGTGACATCTTTACTCATTACAGACTATAATGTGTTTCATGGTCGCACACATTGTACAGTCTTGACATTTTTTGATCAACCCTTGCACAGCATGCCATAGAAAGTCTTAAAATAACCAACTTTAAACTGACTTAACTGCTGTTTAAAACTAACTGCAGTACCTTTGGGAAACTAGGCTCAGTGAATCCATTATTTAGTAAGACCCATTAGTAACCCACTTCAAAGAAATTACAAAAATCTCACATCAGCCTCTGATTTGTCACTGCCAACATACCAGTGACTACATCAGTTGTTGAGTTTGACAGGAATGAAGGTAACGCCAGTGGCTCTGAAGACCTTAGTATTTTTTCTGGCATTAAATCTACACGATACAACCGTTAACACAAATCCCTCAGTGCTGCTTATATACTAATACAGTGTTTCCAATTAAACTCATACCATTACCTCATGTATTCTTGTAATTTAGACCAAAGAAAACACACCTGTGTGCTGTCAGTCATTTAGCATTCTTTTAAATCTATTGGGACTGAATAACATTTGTGTCACATTATATTCATCCTCTACCATGTCAGTATAGAGCTGTTCCGGTATGAGAGAGCATTGAGGTGACAGTTGCCACAGTTTGACGTCGTGCTGTATCTCTAGTAATAGCCCTATAAGACATCTGGGGATTTACACAAGCTGACAGGAAGATGGCATAGTCTATTGATGCATTAATTCATCTGACGTTTATACTCACAAAGCCCCCAGTGCCTATACAAATGTTAGGATTTCATTGTGAAAATGGGGTTTGGATATTTGGAAGAGGATTGAATAGAAAATTGCAACTGCATGATCCTGCAGTTATTCACGGTAAAACTTTATTTTCTTTTTTTCTCTCAAGGCACTGGTAGGTTTGGGGGGAAAAGTCAGCAGGTGGGAGAAAGATTTAAAAATTGTGGGAACTAACAAGGATATAACATTTTATGTTATTTTATTTAGCTGGCTGACATGGTAATTCTTCTGCAGAAAAGAATGCATGCCAAAGCCTGATATAACACAACAGTTTGAAATCCAATACTCCAGAGTTGACATAACTGATTACCGTGAGTCAGTCATTCTGTCCCCCCAGAGCAATATCATCGCTATGTGCTAAATAATTTATTTAAGCTGTGATGTCGTGTCTTTCAGCTTGGAGCGTTGACGCCACCCAGGATCAGACATACAGTCATGTCGAATGTGTTGTAGTCCATGCCACTCACACAAGTTACAGGACGGGTGTCAAAATAAATATAAAATAAAATCATGCCACTTAAAAAACTGTTCTTACTGGTAATTCCCCCTGTCTCTATCTGCCCTTCTCTGCTTTTTGTGTGGGTCACATAGAAAATGGGGTGAGTGTGCATGAGCTGCTCACAGACACACACGTAAAAATGAGTGAAACCAACTTGAGGTTATATTTTATTCAAGTAGTGCAACACAATCTGACACTGATGGAGACCATACGAGCCGTTTATCAAACACCTCTTGAACAGGCTGAACTTGCAGTATCCTCAACTGCTTTGCCAATGGTCAACCTGCCATCCCATTTTCCCCCCTAAACCAGTATGTATTACACACTGTAATGACAAACTAAACACAAATGCTAATTGCAGGTAATGTTTACTAGGTATATACAGTATATATGAAACTTAGTTGAATTCTCGCAGATTTTGAAGCTGTGACTCTCCACTGGCAGTACTTGTCCAGCAGAATCGTATATCTGCAACAGAGGGAGGCATGCATCCTATTGAATTGAACTGTTAAACTGCTGACAATGGCATTATGCTAGGCTACTATGCACTTTTGTGGGTGGGTGGAGTGGGTAGGGGGAGTGTTATAAACCACTGGTCTACAACGTCCCACCCACCCACCTTGATAAAATTGTGTAGGAAGCAAAAGAACAAAGCCACGGTGCGTCCACAAGTCAGATTCCTGCCTGTGATTAATGTTCCCTGTTCTTTGAAGCTTCACTCTGACTCTGATTTCAAAAGCACATTAATTTGGCTTTGTACTGCATTAAAAGCTCCTTGGTGGTATTGGTGAGGTTTAGCAATGTCTTAACATTTACAAAACAGCTCCCTAAAGAGTTCCAGCATAAGGGCACCTGGAGGAGGACTTGTTACAGGCTTTAAGTAATGACTACACACAGCTCTTCATGTGATAAAAAAGACATGGTATCTCTAACCTTTTCTACACCATGATGACTTTTAACATCATGCTCAGACCAGGGCTAGATGTGACTGTTGTTATGAGTGGCTTCATATTTGCCCAGGTAAACAGCACAAGAATCACAAGATCCAGGATGTGTCGGTTATATTAATATTAGTGATGATGCAACGCGCTGCTGCATTATGAAATCCAGATTAGCAGTGTGTGATGCAAACATAGCCAGCTGGCCGGTCAGTTCCAGCCCTCTGACTGTACTGATGTTTCTGTATCCAGCTGCCTGTCATTGTGTAGCTTTGGCCCTCCACTCGGCTTTTAGGATTGTGTTAGATGGCTGCGCTGGCCTGAGGGAGGATTAAAGGATTTGTTCTCATATGAGCAAAACACCTGTCTGAACTCGAAAATGTTTTTGAAAAATAGTTTTTAGCTCCTCTTTTATATATATATATATTTTTACATGTTTAAGTATAACTTTTGTTCTATACTACTGCATTTAGTTGTTATTTACACCGTGTGATATTGAATCCTTAAGTATTGAACTGATGATCCTTGAAAAGAACAAAAGTCATTAGAAGAGTCTGGGCTCAAGAAATGAATTCCACAAATCTATCCCATCATGGCTTCCCAGTTTTCATTAGTGCAAGCAGACTGTCGCAGTAAATATAAAATGAGCTTCTGAAAAGTCTTGATAAGGGCAATGTGGAAAAGCGGTGTGTTATTCAAAGTTAAAAGTTCCATTACAGCTCGGTATCTTAGTAGAGATTAAGAGAGATAAATGTTCACAGCACACAAAGAACATTACTCCGGTACATCTTGCCACTTTCCCTCATCTCACCTCCCTCAATGGCTCAAATTCCCTGCTCTTTTTTCATCTCCTCTTAGCCACCATCACTAGTTCTTCAGAAAATGATGACCGTAGTGGCTCCAGCCTGGAGTGGAGTAAAGATGGCAGCCTAAGAGGCAGCGGGCGCCATGGCCTGGCACAGAGTGTGCGGGCTGACACCTGCTCTCCTGTGGCTGAAGAAGACTCCAGCAGTGCCACGGCAACACCAGCCGACACCCCATCCAGGACAGACCAGCAGCAGCAGCAGCCCAACATATCAGCAGGAGCACCAGGGCCACCACAGCCTCCAAGTCACACACCTGAGGGACCCATTCCATACCCACCACAGACATCATCTTCCCTCATGATGCCGAGGCCAAACTCTGTAGCAGGTAAGAACTCTTGGTATTTGATCTCTTGACAATCTCGACATCAATAGGTATACAGGAAGGCATCCATATACCTTTCATTTGTGACTGTCGCACTGCATTGCACTGCCACTCAGCTCAACATTGTGACACTGTGATACAACCTGTGCCTGAGGCTGACAAGTGGCATGTCATCTTAGTTCAAGGAAGTGACAGACGCAGAAGGGATGAAGCATGTGTAGCTATAGAAGAAATAAAGAGTGAGTAGTTGTAGAGAACAGGTTGTGCTTTTCAGAGCGGGGTATCAAGGCAGAAGTTTGGGATTAGGCAGCTGTTGTGTGTTGTGCCTCAGCTCTGGCTGCCATGTCGGACCTAAGCACAAGCCACTGTCTGGCTGATCTGTTCTGCATTCCTGCCCTGGAACCTCCCTGTTGTGGTTCAGCTCACCATATCCACACAGCTGTCACAGTTGTTGATATTCCTCAATAGCCCCTTTTCCCTCAGGTCTTTCCCCCCCTTTTCTATTCCCAGGTCTCTCTCATACTTCTTTCTTCTGTCACTGCTGTTGTTGCTTTTGACCTTGGCCCTGTTGTCAAATAGCCATACACTTTACATGTTCTGTTATATCCTCACAACTGCAATGGTGTCTAAAAGCAGGTTGAGACTAAGTTGATACTAATACCAACAAAAGTCTTCACTGTGCCATGGGTGAACTGGTATTTGGAAACTATTATTTTCAGCTCTGTCACACCCTTGGGATTTCCAAAGTCAGGACAGTTGAATTTCGATGTGTAAATGAACCATCAGACCAGCAATGTAGTCTATAGCTCTATGTACCACCACATGCTGATGATTTTACTCTATACCCAGGAGAACTGCACATGCTTATTGTTAGGCTGAACGGACACTTAAAATAACGGCACTGCAAATATAAAGAGCATGACTCAAGTGTTTGATTGACAGGCCAGTGCGTGAGTAATATGTAAAATGTGGAGTACTCTGAAAACAGATGATCAGTTTATAGTGGAGCTGAAATACACGTTAGACTACATTGTATAAATAGACGATTCCACTGGGGACGTATAATCACTGGAAAGTACAACAGCAGGGGCAGGCTGGGCAAAACTACAGAAAGAAACATTAAAGCTTATGTGGACTCTGACTACAGTTACACTAATATGTTTTCATTTTAAAACACCATCCACATTACCCCTTCAGCAAAGACTTTTGGAGACAATGATGCAACCAACTATTTTTGCTTTTTGATTGGATCTTAATTGCCACTATGTTTTCTTTTCTGATTTGCCTCACCCCTATCACTTGACTATATTTCAGTAGAAAAGAAAGGCATCCACCTTGACTACCAGTAGTTGATTCAACATGGATAACAAATTACAGGCATTGCATTGTTGTTTATGCTAGCAGCTGTTAAGCAGTTTCTGATTCTACTTTTTTTCCATTGCTCCTTCACAGTTGTATTGTCTACAACCAAGAAACCAACGCTTTGCTTCATGTTTGACTGAGCTTATGCGTTTTCAGATGTGTATTTCTGCTAAAATGCTTACCTGGATGGAGATTTTTATCATTATAAAACACCATTTTAAAATGAAAATGTATTAGTAAGGATGTAGCCTCAGGGCAGACCAGTGGCCAAGAGAGAGACGAGTCAGAGTCAACAAACCTATAAGAATGAGACAACAATAAAAACATCAGAATCCAGCAGAGATGAAAATGAGCAGTATATCACTAAATGTGGTATTATCTAGGAGATGTATTGTTGTTAGCTAGGAGATGCTTTGTTTGTGTATATGTTGTTTTGCTTTACGTCTTTCATCTGGATGTAGCAGCTGCCATTTGGTTCAAGCTCCAGCCTCACTTGGATTGGATCTTGATGAAATATAGGAACTTTTCACTTGTGTCCACTGCTAGATCGATGTTTGTCTCAAAGCCTTTACAATTATCAACAAGTAGCCCACTTATCTGATGAAGATAGTGCCATTATTGTGTTTGCCAAAACCTTGCGGTGTTATCTTAAACTATATTTAAGAGAGTACGATAGAGAGGGAACAATAAATAGAAGCAGAACAAATAGTACATGGTTGGTGCATGGTTCTGTTCTTAGTTATAAAATGCATGCTACAGCTCATGTATGTATTTCACACTCTGGGCATGGCTTTTGCAAAACGCTTTGATACTGTTTCTATAGCCTACGGTTAGATCTGTTGTGCTTTACACACCTGTTCAGTGGTCATTGTTCCAAGAGTCCATACCCTTTTTACATGTCATTATTTTTATGTGACATAAACCCGAACGGTCCAGACACACAGTGGCTCATAAAGCTAACAAACCAGGAAATATTTTGCAGTTTATGTGTGCTTGTTTCCGTGCATGCTCCTTGAGTTTATGGGCTGATGTCATAGTTATGCAGCGTTGCCCTCTGGGGAGCTACAGAATTCACACCTTAGGTTTTACGCTGTGTGACAGAACCCTGGGAGAGGACATCAAGGACATGTTGAGACAACTTCATTTATGGCCCAAACCACTCTGTGTTGATGTCATTGTGTGTCAGGGACAGCGCGCCTTTTCAGATGATGCTCAAGGAAATTGTATTCAATAAGAAATAATTACTCTAAAGAAGTAATTACTGAAGCAGGACGAAGCTAAATGGAGAAGTTACCACTGTGAAACACAAACGAAAATGAATTCATCATTAGTGCATTCACTGAATATGCCAAAACCTTGGTACGTGTATGCCAGCATATTGAGTTTTCTAATATGATTTGGCCCTCACCTAATTGATTGATATTAATTGTTGTTGAAACTGCAGGGTTTGGTTTATTACTCTGTGCTATACATTAACTGGCAAAAGTAGTATTATTTAATTTTAACATATTGCCTCCACCACATTTCTCACAGACTTGCTTTTTCAAACATACCTAACTATGTCCTGCTGGAGGCTAACATCATATATCTCAAACAAAAGAAACAATGTTGTCATCTTCTGGTCTGAGTAAGTCACACCTCCAAGTCTGAGACCATGGTACACAGCTTGAACACAGCAAGATGTGAAATCTGCTGTGATGCTGATATTATATTGGAATTTTAGGCTGAAGAAAGAGCTCGTTTTCAAGGCTCATGATTTTCTAGTTTGATTTACAACAGTTAGTTATGGTCCTATGCTCCCTTTTAGAAATGACCAGAGGATGGGGAGTGCATGTACAAACAGCTAAAATGTAATTATTTTCCTTCGCATGGTGACTGGGCTCTTTGGTTTGAGGAGTAGTGGCATATGTATTGATTGACTTAGCTTTGGAATATCAAGGTAACTACAAAAGAAAGTTCAGAGAATCACATGAAATTGCATATAGTTGCAGTGGTTAGAAAGGTCACAGTTTCTTAGCAGCAAAGTTTATTTTGTTCATCTGTCCTGTGCCAATCAACGGATGCATTGCAGGACCTCTAGAATGCTAGCTATGTGTGTAGAAGGAATGTCTACATATTGCAGAGAAGCGCCATTTGCACTGTCTTGGAGAATACACACAGACGTAGTATGTAGCCGGCGTGTCCCTGGGCTTCTGTGGGAACAGCATTGTGTGGAGCCTACATGTGCTGTGGCAAGTTGGATAGATGTTGACACACACCAACTGTCAGAGCAAAGAGGGCTGAGTTCAGGTGCCTCTATGGAGCAATGTTGGCCTCCAAGTCTTAGCATTAAAAAGTCTGGGCACTACAGAAAGTTATTATTTATTTGATCACAAAATACATACTTAAGGTCATAATGTCACATGTAAGGAATGTAAAATACATAGTTCAAGGTACATAGAGAGCATAAAAGAAATGTGAATGGCTTTTTCCTGGGCTTCTGGGTACTTTGTGAATACCTCTATGAATGCAATAAACCTCCTGTGAAAGTGCAATCCAGTCCTCTTTCCACGGCCCCTTATTAAAAGCCTGCTGAGACAGCTAACAAACAACATTCTGCTGGAGGTATAATTTGCTCCATAAAAATGATTTCAGTTTGGCTCATGATATCTGATTCAAGACCAAATCTTATTTCTATTAATTATGGTACAATAATATAAATTACAACTCAGTTCAGTAACGATCAGTTATAATTGTCTAGCTATCAAATAAATGTGCAATAATAGAAGTCAGACAAGGGGAGAAAATAGCAACAAAATGATTCTGTTAAGAACCAAAGGGAGGAGACACAATTATTTCACCAAATATGCTCCTAAATTGCACAAACATTAACGTCATCACATAGTGTTGTCAAACTAAAAAGTAATGTAATAGTGTATTTTTTGTGTGCAGAAAATGCAAATGAAACAAAATATTTTCAGAATTCGTTTAATGATTTTTGCATTGTTGACCTCACTTTTAATGTCAGCAGTGCTAATAACTAACTGTGTTAATTTTTTCATCACTCTGGTGTCTGTTGTTTCTTGCGGTCCATACTGACACTACCAAATGTCATATGTTGATGCTTTCAAATCTCAGATTTAGCAGCATCTTTAAAGCACACACAGTAGTTTGCTACAACATTTAACTTCATGTGTCTTGCATTCTCTTCCACCCATTCTCTTTATTATACTTAGGTAATAGGAATTCTATTTTGAGTAATTCAAGTTAAGCTTTTTATAAAGGCTATAAAGGCAGAGTCAAAGGGCCATATTAGTTTTGGCCACTGGCATTCCATAGTTTTGAAATCTTAGCTTGAGCTGCTTGTGGTTGGGTTGCTCAGACAGGGAGATTGAGTTGGGGTCACTGTGGCTGAGGAATGGTGCTACAGTGCATCTGTGGTGTTTAGTTATTCAGCAGAGCTTTGTGGTCTGAGCCATAGTGAGGTATCGCACACAGTCATTGTTTGCTTGTACTCAGAAGTCGTCTGTTCTTCTGGCAAAACTCGTGCTTCAAGCTCACTTCACTAAAGATTATGAATCCACGATTCTTTGTTGGACTGTGTCCTCACCGAAGTCTGTGGACTGTTGTCAGGCAAATTCTAGGATGTTTTGTTTTTCTGCAACAACCTTTGAGAACATTGACCAGGTAACATTTAAATGCATCTGTGTTTTATTAGAGAGACTGAAGTCATCTCCACCTTTTCCATGTGAATACAATCCGTGATTCAAAGATGTTTACAAAGGTCAGACAGTAATTAGAAAGTCATGTCTCTCAAAGAGGTGCAGCACTGCAGCATGAAGGCAAGTTCTGGCTTTTTAAATCTAATATGCTGGAGTCTGTCTGTAGTACTGGAGCAGGAAAGCACATTCTAACTGTTTTATCTGACATGCTGTAATATCATGTCTTTTCAGGTTAGACCATGTTGTTTTCTATCTTTTTCTGGCTATATCACCTTGTTTAAAGACATGCCTGCATATTGTTAGTGCTTGTGATGTCTCCAGGTAGCCATGGAATTCACTTCTGCCTTCAGCTTTATGTAAACATTGATTGGTTTAGTTCAGAAACTGAAATGAAAACAAAAAGAAAACAGATCTCTCATTCATATCCCCCCAGCACTCTGCAAAGGTCAGAGACATCTTCTGAAATGTCCATTTCCAGAGAATTGTTTGGGGCCTCTATGTCACAGCAGGAGAAAAATAAAACCCATTACAGAGATCAGTCTATTTGGGTTTTGAAGAGCCATTTAAATTCTGCTCAGTGGCACACCACTGACAGATCAGGACTTGTCAAATGCTCAATCTTAAAGGAACGGTGTATTACCTTACTCCTGTCTGCCACCACAGCGTCATTTGGCTGGGTTTGACTGATAGCACTCGTCTGTTAAGAATTCTATAGTAGTTGGTAAGGAACTGTGATGATGGCATGGAAATCTTAATGTTCCTGTTTTTGTAGTGTGGAATGACCTCACCTGGCTTGTGTTTAAAGTTAAAGCTATTCTAAAGCTTTACTGTATCTATTCTGCTTTTATGTTAATACAGTCAAGTGAATTATGTTGTTTTTTAGTATATGGTTTAAGTATATGGTCGCCTGACTGTAGTTATGGCAGTGTCAGTCTGTGTGGTGATTTGTTGGTTGGTTAGTCGATAGGATGGTCCACCACTTTTGTCCCGATTGATATAACAACTATTGATGGACTGCCATGATGTTTTGTACAGGCATTCATGTTACTGTCAGTCTGATTGTGTAGAAGTCTATAAGAAAAGGACACTTCTTCTCTCTTGATTTGTTACCTCAGTAAACATTTTTCTAATGTGTTTATGGTCTTATTTGCTAGTTTCAAGTCTCCTTCAGTACACCATGGTGTCTATTTAGTAAATTATGGTATCATTTATATTAAAATAGATGATAAAGCATGGAATGCTTTAGGGCTTGACTATGTCATGATTTCGTTCTCGAGTTCTCAGTCAAATCCACTTCTGGCTTTTCACACTTGTCGCATCAAAAGTCCAAGATGGCAACGGAATTCCAGACTCAAGACTCAAGACTTCAAAATATTAGTCCACAAACCAATGGGTGACTACACGGTGGCTAAATCCATGTTTTATACAGCACACAGCAGTATGCATGACTGCTCCACGTACAGTAAAGGCAATGAATCTGTGTATTTGATAATCAAAAATGTCTATTATGCTTGAGTAAATTAAACCTCAAATATCAAAAATTATTTCTAGTTCTTATCATATTGACCATATTTTCTTTTTGCTACTGGCTAAAACAAACCTCTTTTGAGGGCCGCCAAAAATTCCTCTAAGCAGGAAAACCCTGGCACCCCATATTTCTTTCAAACAGCCTAATGAACTAATCTATTTAATGTGTGATTTTTAAATAATGAATTAATAGTGTAACTTTGATTTCAGTATTATGCACAGTAACTTGAAAAGCTTAGACTTGAAACTGCCTTTTACTCTCACTGTACTCATACAAATGACACAATGGTTTACATTGTAACTTGGCAGTTCAAAAGGCATGAAGGTTTAGGGACGGGAATGTTTGACTCCCGTCTCCTTTATAGTGGATACACTGGTAAAGAAGATAAGGTAGTCAAGTCAGGGAGTTGAGGGGGGCAGTGGTTAGAGCAAAGGAGCTCAGTCCTCTTCTCTGTTGTGTCATGGGAAACACAGAACAGAAGGTTTCAAAGGGCAGACCTGCCTGAGGAAAAAAGAATCCCATTTTCATCAGAATACAAGTCTGACACATTTGTACAGCTTCAAAGTCACTGCGAGCACAGACTTCAAGGTATCATATGTACGTTTTATCAATGAGTAGAGATGTGCAAGAATAGGAAGGAATTCAGAGAGTGAGGGGAGGAAAAGAACTGAAGGGGAGGATTTGAAGGATATGAAGGAATCCTGTGGGTATTCTTGGCCTTGAAAGAATTGTCTGTAAGAAGCAATATCACTTAACAAGAAAGAAAAATAGTTATGGTGCAGGATGCATTATCATAGAAGGGAATGATGGAGTGTGTGCATTAAAACTACTTAAGCAAGTCAAATGGAGTATTAGTCTCAGTTGTTTTGTTGTATGCATAAAAACTGTTAAAGATATCAAAATAGATAAAGGAGACAGACATCGTCTTGTGGTCCACTGATGTCAGTGTTGGGCTTTAGTGGCGATTTGCTGCATAGAATTGATTTTCTGTCTATCTTCTTTCTCTCCTTGTATGAGGATACATCTCCCTTGCCCCCACAGTATCTATGCCATATTCTTTCTTGTACTCATATATAATTCTACTGCTTTTTCTACCTCTTTTTTTCCCCCACATTCCTCTCTCTTATCCCTACTACACAACTCTCCAGCCAGGATCGTTGATTAATACAGCAGTAGTTACCGATTGAAAAACTGTAATCAGTCACTAGAGACTGAATCTCTTGGTTTTTCCATTTTTATTTCCTCTAATTCTCTCAATTTTCACCCTCTGCTGCTTGCTCACCAAATTTTTGTGTGTATGTGCATGCAAATGCATGCAGCACGTGGACAGAGATGATGTACGCATGTTTGTTACAAGTGTAGGGAGGGTGATGCTCTTTTGGAAAGCATTGCATTCATTTAGCAAGTGCCTAATGCTGTGGGTGCTGTGGCTGGCTGAGCATTAGAGAGGGGGCAGCCAAGCCCTCTGCTCAGCTGCCAGTGTGCCTGCATGGGAGCACTGGGGTAGAGGAATCGCTTTTGTGCCCATGGTGAGCTCATCCTCTGGGAGCACTCTCCAGAGATTTAGCTGAGGGTCTGCACCCTGCCTTTTTGCCTGTATGGCTGCCCAAGTATTTCCATGCTGGGGAGAAGGGGAGGGCTTTGAGAATCCCCACTGTCCTTCCTGGCTTTGCTGTTGGATGTAAGTACATATAGCTTTAGGATAACATTTACCAAAGTGTGAGTGCTGCATTACTAAGCGCTGATGGACTTCAGGTGATGGCTGTTTGCTTTTGCAGTTGTTTGCAATTTTTTTTTAAATTATTTTAATTTCTTTATATTCCACTTTAATAAAAGCAACATAGGGGCCCTCTTTTATTGTAAGGTCTTCACCTTAACTATGTAAAGTGCCCTGAAAATGCTTACATTATGTTTTGGTGCATATAAATAAAATTAACTTGAATTTAATTATTCTGTTTCAATTGAAGTTGTATTGATGGCAGCTTCCTCAGTTACTGTTGCCAACGGACGGGTTTTAATTAGTGGGGCATTCCAGAGAGAAAGTTAAAGACCGAGAGAGGGAGAGGGAGAGAAGAGAGCAGTTGAGTGTTTGTGACAGTCTCTCCCAGCTGAGGCTGATAAAGAAGAAAACAGAGGCTTTGATTCTGCTCTTCAACGGGGCCAAGAGAGCATAGATCACAATGGTGATAGCATTGTTGAAAAATGAACAGCAACTGGAGGAGAGACCTGTTTGCACTACTTCAAATCACAAGTTGAATTGCTTTGTAATCACTGGCTCGTCAAGTAGTTCATCTGCAGAGTTAAGTTTGAAATGTTCTCTGTTTGGGGATCGAAACCATCAACTGCTTTGAGACTTCAACTCCTACAAAATGAAACTAAATTCGAATGAAATTGGAGCAGAATATAATGTCAAACATCCAAGTTGTGAACTGGATTTTTATTTATTTTTTGATGAAGATGGTGAAAGTTGAACTTAGGGTAAAATGCTTGCTTATTTTAAGATATTGTAGTCTGTGTTTTACATGATAGTGCTGAGATTACAGTTGTATGTCCTGCAGATTGATGAGCATTTTCTAAACAATACAGCGGTGAACTGGCAGTGGAACACTTTTTTAGATTGTCGCTACTGACTCTGAAATTTTATGAAAGGTAAAGGTAATCTGCCACCTGAACAGCCCAGCGGGGGTATTTGTGGGGACAGACCTCTTACTGCTCTATTGTATGTAGCTGTCAGCTCAAATGAAAGGAAAAAACAGCATATCTGCCTTGACTTTAGAATACTGCTACTGTTTCTGCTACAGTATGCTTGTACTTGTGTAAACTGCCTCAAGAAATCTACAAATGTCAGAGCACAGGGGCTTGCCTCTTCTTCACTCATCTTCTGTCAGAAATGGCAAATATGCCACAAAAGTTTACTCTTTTGTGTGTTTCTGTCTTACTCTTTGTGGTTGTTGTGACAAATACACTGAAGATACACCAGAGTTTCAGCTTCACTTTCTTGTTTTGTGTGTGTGTCTACAGCGACCAGTTCCACTAAGCTGGAAGACCTTAGCTTTCTTGATGAACAACGCAACACCCCCCTGCGGACATCCATTCGCCTTCCCTGGCATAATACAGGAGGAAGACCACCTCAGGACTCTAAAGGTGATTGTGCTATGCATTATTGCTGTAGATGTACATGAGGTAAACAATCCTATGTGGGGGGAAACATCAGCTAATAAACTTATTAGCCAATTAACACATTTTGTAATAATTATGATTAGTATGTTGTAATTTGTCAGGTAATAGTGTTGCCATGCCAGTTTGTTTTATATATTTGCAGTTGCTGTCAGCAGATTATAAGGTGGTAAGAACTGATTTGTTAAAAGTAACTACTATTAAAACAAACACTGGATAATATTGAAGAATACAAGAAAATATAAAGTGTCGTTTGTAGATATGTGGTCAGTGGTAGGCTTATATGTTTACAATGCAAGCTTGGTCGGATGTGGATGTAAATACCTTCAAATTAGAGGCTAAAGTCAGTGCTTTACCTTCTCAGTAATTGTTTAATTAAGCTTGAGCGCCTGAGTGCAGTGCCACAGCAAAGGGGTCCAAATACTTAGACGCTGTCTTGTGTAAACACTGCTGTACTGATTGGTTTTATGCTATGCTATCAAAAGCATCTCTGTTAGGTTAAGTCCCAGCTTTACATGTAAAATCATTTAATATCTCTTTTGTTCAACTAACTTTATCTTGGTTAAGTGTTTGGAATCCTCAGTGTCAATGAGAGTTATCCCACACAGTGAATATTTGATGAGAACATGAATAACTGAACAAGTCGTCATTAGATATTCAGACCATTTTAGGCCTCCTTTAAAAATGTCCTCTTTTATTTTCACACCTCTTTAAACATGAAGTTGATACAGAAGCATAATGTCAGTGACTTAATTTTAATATACAAGGCAGTACTGAGGAAAAGTCAATGTTTGTTGAGCCCAAATTATTCGCTCTTTTCTGTATGTCTAAATGTATTTAGTATTATGGCTCTGTTACATCCACTTAATGTTGCAATCTTACACAAACTGAATTTTTATCTAGACTTGAGTGAATTAAGAAATATGGGAGTTATGTTTTTTGTGAGCAAGAGATGGTCCCATAGCCTCAACAAGAAGTCAGGTCAAAGTTATCAGTAGTTTTCCAGCAAAAGACCTTCAATTCAACTCAATTGAAAGGTGACGATCTTACAGTACTATCAGGAGAAACCCAGCAGTCCCCCCCTTGAGCAAGCACTTGGTGATAATGGTGAGGTAAAAAATGCTTTTTGACAGGAAGAAACCTCCAACAGAACCAAACACAGGGTGGGCTGTCTTGATCAGTTGGGGTGAAAGGAGAGCAGGGAGAGAAAAGATAAGCCAGAGATACCTGCAGAGAGATACAGAGATAGAAAGGGCAGAGAGGAAAAAGCACAAACTATGGGAGGGAGAAGACACAGAGTTAATGGCATGGGATAGAATGGAAAGAGAGAGAAGGAAGCAAGATGTGCCCAGTGCATTTGAAGCAGACAGCATTTCCTCTGTGTATTGTAGAAAATGACTTGAAATTACTTCCGACCCTTAATCCACAGCAGAATTAATAAATTGTATTTGTTGTGGACCAATATTGTTGATTCATTTTGGTTCAGTACAGTGAAAATAGAGAGTACAGAAATTGAGATTTGCCATAATAAAGGAAAGTGAAGTCATTTTGTCCTTTTTAAAAGAAATATATTTGTATTCGTCATCCATATTTGCCTGGTTTATTCGCCAAAAATACATCTTGTGCATTAAGTTTACAACAGCCAAGTTTTACAATTTCCAAGTGGATGTTTATTTAAATCTGTAAAACAAAAAATCACAGGCAGTTAGTTAGTTAGTTTCAGTAAAGTCGTAGGCAGAGATATTATTTTAAGTAATGACAAATACAAGTTAATCCACAAACAGTAGTAGTAGCGGTAATAGCTGTAAAAGTAGCATCAGCAGTAGTGGCAGCGGTCGTGTTAGTGGTTGCAGTGATAGTAGTATTAGTGGGATCAAAGCTTCAAGAGTTCCCGAGTGAAGGAGAAGTGTTATGAGATCTAATTAGGGCTGAAGAGGACCAGATAGAGTCCTCTTTCAAGTCCACATTTATTGTGATTCCACTTAAATTACCATTTATCCACTACAATGTCTAAGTTTTTGATGTATGTGGCGCACTCTGGCAGGACAAAACGACTGAGATACTCAAAGCATTCCTTAAAAACTGGTATATAGTTAAATGGTTTTACTGTAAAGGATAAAGATACATTTATCTGGGGTAAATTAAGACTGGAAGACAGCATTAGGATAAAGTTACCAGCATTAAAATGAAAGAAGTTTGCTGTTAAATGGTTGATGACATGAGAAAAATTCAACACTGACAGAAGTAAGATTAATAGCTAAAGCAAACAAAACAGTATTTTTAATGCTGCTTATTTTCTGTTTGTAAAAGAAAAGAAAAAAACAGTACAATTCTAATTTTAATTTTGCAATTTCTTCTTGCTTTTCGTCAGCGCGTTTTGCCCCCTACAAACCTGTGGACATCATGCTCAAGCCTTTGTTATTCGAGGTTCCTAGCATCACCACAGACTCAGTGTTCGTGGGCCGAGATTGGCTATTTCAGCAGCTGGAAGATGTCCTGAAGGCCAGCGATTCCACCGAGAGCCACGGCGCTGTAGTGGTGGGCAGTGTGGGTTATGGAAAGACGGCCATTATCTCCCGCCTTGTAGCACTGAGCAGCCACGGAGGACGTATGCGCCAGATTGCCTCCAACAGTCCCAGTGCCTCCCCTAAAAGTAACTAGTTTAAGTATTGGATTTGGATGTGAGCTCTATATTGGCTGCAAGTTTGTAGTCAATGTTATAATTTGTTCATTTTGATATTGGCTTAAAGAGTGTGGAAAGGAACTGAGAATATATTAAATATAAATCCATTTTCCTTACTTAATGTATAATTGATTTCACACTGTCTATACAACCAATTTTGCGATTGCATTAAATGATAAATAATCCTTATAAACTGATTAAATGACATACTCATATTTTTTTTGTCTTTTTTATGTCCTTCAGGTGCTGCTGGACCAAGCACAGAACTTCCTATGAGCCAGCCCCCACAGCCCACTCCACCATCCAGTGCTACCAACACACTGAGGACCAACAGTTGCCCAGGAACCCCCGAGATGCAGCGACGCAGGGAGGAGGCTGTCAAACGTCTGGCTGCAAAGGTATGACTTTAGCCAATGCTGTACCTCAGCATTCAAAAGGAATCGCAATAATAAAGTAACCTGAAATGAGAAACACAATTTTCTCAAGCAGATATTGATCCATGCCAAACAATATCTTTAAAACCTTTTGAAAGAAATTACGGTGATAGTGTTTGCTCGCAGAAATCTGATAAGGAGTGCATATTTAAACACAGGATCCAAGAAGCCATGCAGTTCATTTAACAGTCAAGGATTAGACTGTGGTACTCAACAAAGAGTTGAATGAATAAAGTAAATCAGGTTATCATTATTTTCAGCTTATATCAATAATGTACCCACAGTCTTGGCAGTTCAGTCATCTTTACTAAACATCTAAATCTAATATTAGGCAATTTGAAACAACAACCATTAAACAGCCGTGAAACTTCCTTATCGATGTGGTTTTAATTGAATAAAAGCACTGATAAAGTCATTTATTCTAACTTGCAACAGTTGTTTCTTTGTTCTGCACACACACACACACACACACACACACACA
>OMNN01084274.1:0-22310 GCA_900302755.1 Chromis chromis
TATTAATGATCTTCCAGCTATTTGTCCTGAAGTTTACATACAAACGCGAGGCCTCCTCCAGAGGAGACCGTTACGTGAACTTTAGGTCCTCTACCTTTGGACAAAATTGTTTCTCTGTGAAAGCTGCCGGGATGTGGAACTCGTTGCCATTGACTGTTCGAGAAAGTAGCACTTTGCAACAGTGTAAACTTAACTTAAAGAAGTGGTTGAAAGATGGTCAGATTTGTGATCATTAGTACAAAATGGTTTAAGGGGTTTTATCAAAAATATAAGAAGGTAGAAAACAAACAAATAAAATAAAAATAAAAACTGTAAATAATTGTAATTTTATTTGTCAGTACTGTGTAAATATTGTAGTTGAATGTATCTTTGAAGTGATTATTTTGCCAGCACCTTATCTGTTTTTTATGTATTGAATGGACTCTAAAGTGAGAATGCTCTTTGTCCACCTGTAAAAACCTGCTGTCACTTTGCCTCCGCCCAGGGACTACAGATGAAAATTAGCTTGTAGCTATATCTGGTCTGTGCAACACATTTGTTGTGCAATGTCCCTGTCAAATAAATAAATAAATAAAATAAATAAAATGAAACGTAGATGCAGTTTACTGAAGAAATACCTGATTCATGTTGCTGAACTATGATGTTACAGTCGAGGCCACTGGACACGCTGCCTGCTGGCGTTTATTCTGTATTTTTCACTTTTAATTAAAGAGCTTTTCATTGTTTGTACTGGTTCAGCACAATAATGTTCATCTTATTTTGGCAGCAATAAGCCAGCAGCACATTTTTTCCTCTTTACAAGTGAGCGTGTTTGCTTCAGGTAGTTCTAGCAGTGCTGTACATATAATCAGAGCGTCATTAGTAGGCTAATGTTTCAGGCACCACAAATCAAACAGATTGTGTATTTCCCCTTCTTTGAAGCTATAGAACATGCCAAAATAAGGCATACAGACAATTAGCTCCAATCAAGCTTACAACAAATACAGCAAATCATAAAAAAAACATTTAAAACTGTGGCGGTGTTAATGCATGTCTGCATCACTTAAAGGCTTTCGTCAGCAGCATAGAAGAGCTGCTGTGCTCCCATTACTCACGGCCACAGGGCTTCTAGTTAGGATTTTTCCATGGCACCTCTCTGCCAAGTGCTATGGTTCAAACAGTGTATGTTTCAGCAGTGCAGTAAGCTAGTCATAGCGCTGCACATTCATTTGTCTGAAACTGATATGTGCTTAAATGAGATCCTGTATTCCAATCTTTAAAATGGACATCCATGTGCAAATATTCCATAACAAGAAAGAACTTTGTGGACCAACATCACGTAGCTACTGCCACGAAGCTAACTGAAGCCTGACCCCATGTTTGACTACCCAACAACAGCTCCGGTCTGTCCAGTGTGTGAGAGTGTTTAATCTAGAAACAGTGCAGTCAAAACATCCATCATGTCAACTTAGCCTCAAGTCCAGATGCTTCTGGAACCCAGTGCCAAGAAGAAAAGGCTCTGGCTCCTGTTGCTCTAAATGAATATGTTCATAGTCAATGGGAAGTTGGACACAACCAGTGTTGGGGAGAGTGAATGATTCGGTCGTGCTGTGAGCCAGTTCACTGTGTCAATGAGTCTAGCCAAATGACTCCTTCCTACATCTGCTATTTGTAAGCTCATTCGTACCTGTGGCCAACATGCACATAAGGATACCATTACAGCCGGTTGGTAAACCAGCAGACGCTTCTACCCTAAATCTTTATTATGGGAAGTGCCCCCCCGAGCCAGAAATATGCCTTGGAGCTAGTCATCAGTGCATTGTTAACTAAGTGATGAGTGCTGCTCATCAAAATCTTAATTTGGACCATGTGGATCACTGATGCACCCAGGAAAAAGGAATTAGTTCAATACAAATGGAGACAAACAACGTTATTTTTGACTAAAAGAGCAGAGCAAAGTCAGAAAGGGCCACTAAAGCAAAGGTAAGAACTATCTGGAAACTAGCTCCTATCTTACTGTTAACATGAAACTAGGGAATAAAGACTAAAATTGGTCTTACACTTTATTATTATTATTGTTTTTATTTAATGTATTCTATTTTTCTTTTTACAGCTTAGCCATGCAGCTTGTAAACAGGACTGGAAATAATTTAAAATTACAAAAGCATTGTTACTTTTCTGGCATGTTACTTAAGTAATAATACAGACCGCAGCGTTTATTCTTAAATGTAATGATTCACATTTAGATACACATTTAGAGACATTTACTCATGCCAGGTACTCAAATATTCCAAATAGCTCCAAACTTGAACAAAGAATCCAAGGATCTGAAAACGTAAAAATCCTTGGATTTGTTTTTGGAGGGTCTTTACTTACTAACTCTTTAATTCACTTTTCAATTCGTCAGGTTTATCTCCATATTTAATGATACTTTAGGGTCTTAGCCTTAATATTTAATTTAGTCAGGTACATTTCTCACACAAATTCATCTCATAAATAACACTGTAGGGTCCTGACCTTAATTTGTAGACTTGTTAGGTTGTTGTTTTAAATGTACCATATAAATAATGGTGACTTGACTTGACCTGATTATGTTTCTATGCTGTGATAAATATAATATGAAATATAATAAATCACCAAACCAGTCTTCACTAAACAGGCATCTAAAAAATGAAAACCTATTTACGGCAAAAACACTATTTACAATTAGAACATCACAGCATTTTTGTCAGATTTGAGTCCCTGTTTTGTCGTTACAAAGCTGCGTTCTGGGTGATTCTTCTCACCACTGGCAACAGTAAGAAGTGTTTCTCATCACCTCTGCAGCTCCGAAGCTTCACACACTAGCTCGGACACAGCAGGACTACAGAAACTCTTGTCAGAGTCACGAGGATGTTTGAATTATCACTCCGTGGCCAACGAACAACCTCAGGGCTCTGACATGATTTTATGAATGAACATCAAGATGCTGGTTGTACAGTAATCTCTCCGGGCGGCAAAGCGAAAATGAGATCATCCAATAACTCAGCTACTGTGGAAGGGCTGTCCCTCGTGAGCTGGCCTGGGAGCCAAGACATGAAGTCATGGACAGAGCAGAGCTCCTCCAAATGTTAAAATGCTCTCTTGTGAAGATGCTGTCTGGAGCACTGTGGTGGAGCAAATGGAAGACTGATAGTGGGGATGAAAAACAGTATGGGAAGGGGAGGAAATTGGCCTGAGTTATGGTGAATAATGGAGCCTGAAGTGGGGCTTGAACAAGAGACTACTTGTGCACTGCAAAAATAAATGTATTGCAGAGTCATAAAATCGTAATCTTTATGCAAATAAAACCACCCCTGCCATTATATATAATATCATTTCAGTTGCGTCCAATGTGAATACATGCTAGAGAGTTTCCCCCCCTAATATTAGTGCAATTATTTATACTGACACTTTCTAGAAAACGTCTGGAACAAGTGAAACCACAAGAAGAAAGTGGAAATACTGGTCTTAACAAATGTCAGCATTTAAAAACTATATATATATATTATACGGCAGACTACGTACAAATGATTTGCAAAGACTCTGTTTTGCAGGAGATAAAAACATAACTGTGGCAGCGTGTCTGACACCTAATAGCACAGAGGCTCCGCTGCAGCCCTGGTGGATTCCAAATTCTTGGCAACTCACAAATCAGCACTTTCTCCATGCTACACTTAAAACACTGTTTGTGCGAGTGCTGTCTGAGCCTTTAAGAGACTGACAGTAAAAATCGTTTCTCCAGACTTCCAGCGCTAAAGCCCAGGTACCGGTGCGCCGTAACAGAAGCAGCTCGTTCTCGTCCCCCGAGTGGAGGCGGTAAACAAAAACAGCTGTAAAAAAAAATAGCAACCTTCAACATGGGTTGTTGCTACATGTGTGCGTCTTCCAAAAAAACAAACAGCCTGGCAATAAACAGATATTAAATGTCATTAGATTTTGGCTCTATGTTTATGGTGGTCTGCGAAAGTTATGGTTGAACAGTGTATTTCATCCGTGGCCTGGAAAGACTTGTAAATGTATTAAATGTTGGACTGTTTGGCTAAATGAAGAAAAAACAACAACCTTGTGGAATCCATGACTGTTGGAATCACAAGACTGAAGCTTGCTAGTCTCTAAACTTCATGCTTACATGTCATCCTTTAAGGGCCCCTATTAAAATGTCACGTTTTATAATCTCTAAACATTTGGGAGCCAACTTGTCGTCCACATGAGGACTCAGGGTCAGAGGCTGCTGACACTAAGTGATCAGTGGACTGAACTGTATCAAGTAATACAACATCCCACAACAGCACTCATGTCGAAAATGACACCGAAACCATAGCAGAAGAGAGGTCTGTGATGGCACCATGCTGTTTTATTGGCAGCCATGCTAGGTAGAAATAATGAATATTGTCATTCTGGCTTTGCTCCGTGTTTCTGACAGTCATTCCCACTGACTGAACTGGTGAGTGTCTAAATGGCCTGTTTGTCATCACAGTGTGTGTGAATACTGGGGTCACTGCGAAGGAATGTGGTCATGTGAATATAACAAGGAGTCAGCAGGGAGACGATAAAAAGCTTGCCAAGAAATGTTTGAGAAAGAATGACTGAGCGAGCAGTGACCTCTTAGGGAGCAGCAGTCAGCTGCTTGAATTAAGTGCAGAATACTATTAGAGTGTTTAAAGTTGCTGAGGACAAACATGTTCCTTTAAAATGAGGAAGACAGATATTCACGCAGAAAGAATAGAGAATGAGTTGGACTTACAGCCGCCATGGAGTTAATGCGGTCAATGTAGTAGTCGGGCCAGCTGGTGGCCAGCTTGTTGGGGTCCTCTTGCTCCTGCACACGGACACAAAGAGACAAACACACACATGAAGTACCACTTTTAAAATGTTGTGTTACAGCTACGATGATTTATGGGTGAGTAAACGGTGCAGGTTGAAACACATTTAGCTTATTTGTTCAATTCTGTCCACATTCAGAAGTTTGCATTACATCCACTATGATGCGAACATTAAGCCTCTGTTTATTCTTGACCGAGTCTTTGGATGTTGGCCAGTTGGCATGGCTGTCTACACAGTAACATATGTTGACAGCTACTAGTGACATTCTCAAGAAGCTTGATACGGGGACTCAGGGTCCAGAAGTGGACGTAATTACAGTCAGTTGGTGTTTATTTTCTGTTCATTTATTAAACCTGACATTATGTTCATGGTAGGTGATCATTTAAAATGGGGTTATGTCTGCATAGATGTGTCACAGAATCACTTGTTTTAACATTGTCATTTTCAGCTGACATCATAAGTATGGGTGACTAGAAACAGTTAATGTTTTAATTTGAAAAGTTGCTAGTTCTGCATCAGACTTGTCCACACGTGTCACAATTTATGAATGTAGCCAGTTAAGTAAGATGATGTCCATCCATTTATCCATTTTCTTCTGATTATCCAGAGTCAGTTTGTGGCGTCAGTAGGCTAAGCAGGACATTCCAGACGTCCCTCTGGCCAGCAACGTGTTTGAATTCCTCCTGGGGGATCCCAAGATGTTCCCAGGCCAGATGAGATATGCAATATACCAAAGTACAATACCCACATTACTGCTAATGCTGCACCAACCGTCTGTAAATGGTCTGCACTTATATAGCGCCTTTCTACCTTAGTGGTATTCAAAGCGCTTTACAATGTGTTTCACATTCACACACCACTGGCAACAGACTTCCATGCAAGGTGCCTGCCTGCCATTGGGAGCCACATGAGGTTCAGTGTCTTGCCCAAGGACACTTTGGCATGGGGAGGGGCCGGGGATTGAACCGCCAACCTTGTGATCAGTGGACAACCCGCTGTACCACCTGAGCCACAGCCGCTTTGTCCATCTTACATTTAACCATCATTCGTGAACAAGATCCTGAGATACTTAAAATCCTTGGCTTGGGACAGCAACTAGCTTAAACCCAGAGGGAGCAATCCACCAGTTTCCAGCAGAGAACAATGATCAAAGAACTCATTTTCTTCCAGGCTGCTTCACACTCGGCTGCAAACTACCTCAGTGCACTATTAAGATGATGTCCCCATTCGTTAATCCTGCTAAACTAAACTCTGATTGGTAATTGGCCAACTATGTTTTTCTAACTGTAGGAAACAGCCATCAGTGAGCCCAACACCAGTCCTATTTGAATTTCTGAACACATTTTATGTGGATGCCAATCCAGAGGTCCAGAAGCCCAAGAAGAAGATTCCTAACGATTATGCACATGCCCTGACCTTTCTTTTCAGAATTGTTCTCCTTTCTTTTTACCTTCCATCCTTACCTCAACATCCACATGGAGATTAAATGGATCAGGCAGTCCAGTCCATAATAATTGGGTCAAAACATCTCATACTATTCAGTTGTCTTAGCTTTTATTACACTGCGAAGGGAAAAGAGAGAGAAGAACTGCCTCGAGGAAGGAAGTGTGCTGCACAATAGTTTTCAAATAGCTCTGCCTGTGATCAATTTGTCCTGACCAATCCGGGGAAGCGTGATGCCACGAGCAACCGAGGCACCGGGGAATACAGAGACCATGTTCTTCACTCACATCTGGTCATGTTTAGCCCAGGCTTAGAGCACTGGTGGAGCGTTATTGTTTTTGTTACTCTGTGCATGCCAACGAGAGCTGGAAAGTTAGAGTATGCCACATTAATTCAAAATTGAATCGTTTTGTAGGATACAAGTTAGAGGAACTCTTTGCCAATGCTTTAAGTGTACTTTAAATCTCTACATATGTCAAAAATTAAACTTCTGATGCAAAAATTCAGGCTAAATAAAAAACAATGACTTTTTTATTTTCAATAAATGTGAGGGGGAAGCAAGGCTACGAGTGACCTCAGGGCTCCAAAGTCCTAGTTTTTTCTTGGTATGTCATTTATTGAGTGCTAATGCTGTATTACAGACACTAGAGACACTAGAGAGGTTCAGATTCCCTGCATGTGGAGCTACTAAAACTTGCATAAAGCTGTAGGAACAGACAGCAAGACTTAGCTGGATCCATCTGCTTATGTGAGACTATAATGGAATAAAGAAAACGCTGCATGACAGTACACCTGTTCAGAATAATAAGCATATTAGAAAAGTTGAGAAAGTCATGTCACTATTTGTACATTAATAACCTCATTTACTTCAAGGGCATTCATGCTGCAGCAAGAGCTCATCAGGTCTCTTTGTGTTCCTTCCTGTTATGGAAAATCAATATTTTATGCCGCCCAGTTCCTCCATATTTTAAAATGCTGCTTCCATATTTGCATGGTGGCACGATGCAAAAAGCAAATCACCTTCTCTGTTGATTAAGCCAAACAAACTCCACTCCTGGACCAGTCTGAGTTGATTGCCCCAGACATAAAATCCTCTCATTATCTGCACTAACCAAATGACCTTCAAATATGGACATAAAAAATGAGCTGCTGAATCAGCAAATCCATTCATTGATGATTATATGCACTCAAGCAGCAACACCACAGCTTTTCGGGATTGAGCAGAAGTTGGGTCAATGTGGATTTCAGTCCCTGTAAGGCTCTTTGTGTCTGACCTCCAGCACTCTGTGCCAACATGGGAGTTAAAGAGCTAAAGTAGAAACAATAGAATTCACTATACTGCTCAACCTGTGTTTGCAAGCTGGCCAGCACTTCCACTATACCGCTCACACGCTCAGACTGTGATGCCAGACAGATCCTGACGCTGAGATTAACAACTTAACTGCCTCACTCTGACCCTTAAGCTGAATTACAGTCGCCGACACGCCCTCCAAAACATGTCGAGTCCAATATAACATTTATTTTGGCAGTTTCACGAGCTGGAGTAAAGTACTGTAATTTTCTTCATGTTTTGGGACAAATGAAAAATGGTGACTGCACAAGGTTTGTTTTGGGGGTCTAGGCTATATCAGTCCATACGCTTCCTGATTTTTTGCCCTTTTAATGGAAGTTCTCAGAGGTGAAGTGATGATAAGTTTATTCGTGTGTGTTGGTTCCTTGATCAAGCCAGTTTGGGAGTTAATCACAGTTGATGACTGGTATTAACGTCTTGTGATAAGAAGCCAGACTTCATAAAGTGGTGCTTGTTACAAATGAAAAGTGCAAACAGCAGGCTGTAGATATGAATAGAAAGAGTGTGTTTGCCATGATATGTTTACGTTTGTGTGCGTGCGATTGTTCTATTACATATATGAGTGATCCTCTGCTTATGGTCCTCTTCTGGGTGAAAACATTCCAGTCGCGTGCTCACTTGCGGCAGTTTGAGGTCAAACCCATCATTCTGCTGTAACAATTACACACCTACACTACACATTCCTCATGTCTGGTGACATTAAATATGATTTACAATCCAGGTTGCACCAAAGGAGAACAGGAATCCCCAACAGTGTATCAGGTATATGTCTGTAAGGTGCTCCTCTTGTTACAACCATCTGTTGAGGAATATATTGTTTCTCTAAAGACCCACATACCTGACTAAAGCCAGTACTGAAAAATATTTCCCTGTCTGTTTGGCAGGCCATTGTGTTTGCAGAGGCACCTGTTGAAAGAGTAGATGAAATTTCATATGTCAGCTACCCTGCTGACATGCAACAAGCATCCTTGAAGGTTTTTTTTGACTGATAATTGATCTCCTGTGCACATATCGGATTCTTGCATGCTCAATTAGCCACAGTTAAACTGAAAAGTTAGACCCAAAGCACTTTGAAGTGTTATAGGAGGTTTGCTTTAAAGTTCTCTTAATTGAAAACGATTAGCCAAAGCATAGAAGGAAGGTACAATGAAATGATACCATGCTACAAGCTGCTGTGATGGTTCCACGTATACGACACCATCACATGACCCTGCTGCACACTCCTATCAGCATGTTCTGCACAACACAGATCTGACAACAGCACATTTTCACTTTCACGTTTTCTGACCATTTTCTCTTGGCTTGAGCAGCCAACTTGGCACAGTCACTCATTGAAGTGTAGTCCAACTGAGTCTCAGACAGGGCCTGAATCTATACATCGGCTCTGAGAGACACGCTGACATGTTTCCACGAGGACTCCAGTTTCTAAGGCAATTGGACTGCTTGTCGGGCGCCTCACACTCTGTTCCCATGTGCTCAGAGAGGCCCAGGGGGACCCTTGCTCTAATGTGGGGACTCTCATGAGCTGTCCAAAATCATCAACACTGGCAAGCAGCACTATACTGAATGAAATACTCTTCATTCAAAGACCACTTCATAAACAAAAGGAGTAGACTGCAAAAGAATGCGTTTAAAAAGAAAATCTGGCTTTTTTTTTTGCAAGATAAAGTCTGCAAAAAAAGAATTACATTTGCTGTAGGCAGTGCTGTTCTGCAAAGAGTTAAAACAACAGAGTTGAAACTATTATATAGTTTATATGAAGCCAATATCATTAACAAGCCAATATAGTAAAGAGGAAGTAGCACATGGGCTGTTCAGCAACACCAGCGCTTTGTTGCAGCTCGACATTGGGATGCATCAGTAGTCATTTCAGTCAATACTTTCTCCATATTCTCTGCTCCAGCCGTCACCACAGTATGTTCCCAACTGTGGAATGAGGGGATTGTCCGACATTCCAAAGAGCCAATCTGTCCGTGGGGAATATTTATCTATGGAAGCCGAGATATAAAGTCTCACCTAGAGAGGCAGGAAATGGACAGGATATTGAATTCTGGAAGGTTATGTAACACTTGCCTTCTTTTGCAGGTAGCAAACAATAAAAGCAAGTTTCAGCACACGCTTAAGCAGAAATCTTTGCCTGGGGTCACATTAAGTGGTGTGGATAAAGCACATGAAGCTAATAATTGAAGACATAAGCTGCTGCTACTTTAGAAGATGGCAATGTGTGAGTGCGTATAGAACCATCAGTCAGCTTGAGTTAAGCACTGGCATTCCTATCGTAGCATCTGAGATGAGAATAACGTGTGGTTGGATGACTTTACACAGAAAACCCTCTTTTAATGGAAATTTAGGACAGTAAATAATGGATAAATGCTAGTTTTGTCAGTGTTTTGACACTGATAACAGGACATACTGTGTGATTGTGGGCTGAAAACACAGCCTGCCTGTGTGTGTGTTTGTGTATCAGTGCAGCGCAACTAATGGGAGTCAGGAGACCCTGTTTGGCTCCAAGCACTGAACGATTATCGGGAGCCATAAGATGTTACATTGTGTTCTGTACCTGGGAGCTGCTGGACACAAGTCTCGATTACAAAAATAAGTACACACATACACACACACACAACTTCACAGCCAGGAATGTAATACTCTCATATAGACACACACCATCTCTGTTTCAGTCGTCCTGTACACTAAACCGGTATCTAACCTTCACTTAACTCTCATGCTTAGCAAGACCGAAGCCTACTCCGTCTCTATCACACAAACATACACACAGACATCCAATACCCCTGGCTGTAGCTGGCTGGGTGGCTGAGATCAGAGGTGCAGATATGCTTGCCTTACATAATGCCTGCCGGACTCAACAAGATGTCCTAGCCATGGCACATAAATACCATATTACACTAATTCCCTTACGTCACTGCTGTGTCAAAGAAACCAACTAAAACAGTCACTTTAAAAACAAAACTACTGAATCTGAACATGTAACTCCTATGTTCTGTAGGTATGTGAGACTAACGGTAAAGTTATTTTCATCCATTTTCATGTATTAGCATTAAATCACATGACTCGCCGTAATGGGGAGAAGGTCTGTTTTAGTTCTGAATTCACACAGTTCTCTGCTAACTCAGTGGACAACAGCTCTACAGGGTTTGTTAGCTTCTTTCAGCTCATTGCATTTGGCATGACAGCAACATTTAATGTGCAGTTCAGTCTCACAGCTCATCGACTAGCTGGAAAACAAAGTGTACACCTACCGAGCTGAAGACGCAGACATTTTTCAGAGACCAAAGGAGTGCTTAAACAAGACTGGATGTTGGACTCAAACTTATAACATGGCTGAAAAACTAAGTACTTGGTGGATACAGTTTCTCTGCGACTATGCAAGTAGACAGTAGAAGAAGCTAAAAGCTTAGCCTATTTCATAAGGATAGTAGATTACATGTTCCCAGCCTTGTTTGCAGTTTTTCTTCCCCCAGAAATCTAATAATGCTGCTTTATACTCGTTCTAATTTTAAAACCTAATGCAAGGGAGGCTGACTAAATATACACTCACTGTGCACTTTATGAGTCCACGGTGATGTGCCAACATAACTGTATCATTTATGCCGATTTTTCAGCTGCACATTCATGCTGCCATTCTTTAGTTGTGCCACATCCCCAACATGTTTTATAGGATTAAGATCTGATGACTGAGGATGAAGTCCACTAAGATCATTGTCACATTCATAAAACATGGTACATTGTCCTGCTGGAAGTAGCAAACAGCCAGTGGAAAACTCTGGCTATAAAGGGTCACTGGTCAGCAACAAGGCTGGCTTTGGCATTCACAGCATGATTGGTTGATATTAAAGTTTCCAAAGTGTGCCATGAAAACATTATTTCACCAGTACCACCTGCCTGTACTGTTGACACAACGCCAGACAGGTTCATGGGTTCATGCTGTTGACACCAAACTCTGAACCTACCATCTGCAGTGTCAGCAGGAATGGAGATTCATCACTCCAGACTGTTCCATCTTTAGCTGTTTAGTTTTACATCTTTCCTTATTCTGATGTATGGTGTGAACATCAACTGAAGCCTCTGACTTTTATCTGCATACATTTATGCATGTACACTGCTGTCACAGGATTGGCCTATTGGATAGTGTTTGCAATACTGATGAACAGGGTCTCAATCACAAGTGATGGGAAAATGGATCGTCAGATGGACAGAGGGTTTGGTGCAGCGACAGCAGTAATCTACATTGGACTGCACTGTTGTAGAGAAATTGAGCTGAGCTAGAAGATGAAGCTCTTGGTTTACGAGCTGATCCATATTCTCACCCTCACCTTTGATCCTGAATTCTGGGTAGTGACCAAAAGAATGAGGTCGCGTGTACAAGTGGCCGAAATGAGTTTCCTTCTTCACGTCAGCTGAGGTGATTCAGGCATTCGATTAGGATACCTAATGGCTGCCTTCCTTTGAAGGCTTTCTGGGCATATCAAACTGAGAGGAGACCTCATTGTAGACCCAGAACATGCTGGAGGGATTACATATCTCATCTGGCCTAGGAACACTTTATGATCCCCCAGGAGGAACTGGAAAGCTTTGCCAGGGAGAGGAACATCTGGAATGACCTGCTTCGCCCAACCCCAGATAAGCAGAAGAAAATGGATGGATGGAAGAATAAGCCAGTGTGCACAGGAGTTCCTAATAAAGTGATTGTGTATGAAACGATTTTGGCAGTTCTACAATAAGCCATGTAGCTGAAATGTCAATCTGTCCTAGCCTAGGAAGTAGGAGAACTTTCTCAGAAGCCTTTTGTTCTTTCATTCAAGTGAAAACTAAACTGTATCATGCTAAACAGAAAAACAAATGTACCTGGCAAAGGTTAAGCATTTTGCAGTAAATGTGTTGGACAGTTTGATTTGCAGGTGAACAAAGTTAGTTTGTCCCTTTGTCATGCCCTCAGTGGCTCCTCCAAGTGTTATCCAACCACAACAACTGGAGCCGTCGCTTGGCCGGAGGAAACAAGGGAACCAGTGTTCGTGTCTGACAGGAATTGCTGAGGGAAATTCTGCTGTCCCTTGCTCTCCATTCAAATCACTGTCATGCTGTAATTCTCAGCAACAGAGGGCACTACTGTGTGGTGTATGCATGTGTGTGTGTGGGTTATGTCTGGATAACCTGAATGTGCACATTTTCCTTCCTATATGGTCGTTCGTGTGTGTGTGTGTGTGTGTGTGTGTGTGTGTGTGTGTGTGTGTGTGTGTGTGTGTGTGTGTGTGTATGTGGGGGTAGTATTCGTGTCTTCCTGTCTGACTCCGTCTGCATTTTCACACACACACATGCAGGTTATTATCTGATATTGCACCCCAGTTGTTTTTTTCCTCATTCTCCATTACGCCGCCTCTATCCATGAATGAGGGGTTTGTTTGGATTTTCCTCCGGCTTTCCGCTGTTCACTGTTACCCCGGTTTTGCTCTCCGTTTCCTGGCCTGCACACACGGCTAGTTTTTTTTTTTTTCACCATGGCTTCACAGAGGAAATGATTTCTGACTGGGAGAGATGGGGGAGGAATGACAAACTAATATATCCTACCTCTGAACCCGACTTAGGCGCGCAGTGCAAACCATTTTAGCTCCAATATGCCGAGGCTGTTGCCAAAAATTTTTGTTTCCACTACCTTCTTCTACAGCACAGCGAGTCCTCATAAACGTCTGTGGTTCGCTGCAGCGAGATATTCAATAACTGATATTGGAGTATTATTGAACTTGCGCCTTTTATGTGGGTTCACATGAGCAAACGCACATTCTGCCAACAATTCAACCCCTTTCGATGCTACACAGTGTAATCAGAGGGCACGGCGCGCTAAGATTATCATACTGTATCAAAAGAAAGATCGTATCTTCCTCTTGTATTATTTTTACCCGTATTCCATTTCATTGTAAACTGTTGTGGTGCTCTAGCTTCCATCCTCGCCTTGACATCCCTCTAAACACATAATTCCACTGCTCTTCTTTTTCCTAGTAACTCAATACTGGCCAGAATACAAGCACAAACTTTTACACATGCAGGTGCACACACACACACACACATACACACACACAACACAGTGTGTGTTTAAAAAGCTTGTCAGAGCACATCACGTCAGCTACGTTGAGCCTGCATGCCTTGGAAAGTGGAAGGAGTGGTCTGATTCAGCTTCCAACACAAAACCCCTCGGACAAAAAAACAAATCAGCAAAGAGACACAAGGGAGGGTTTATGACTATTTATTCAATTTGCTATCGAGCGAGACAGTCGGGGCTTGATTCTCCTTTTTTTTCTCCGAGCACAATGTCATTCCCTCGTGGGTATCTGACCACAAAGTGAGACCAGAGCTGTTGTGGAGAGACACACTGAAGGGTATGAGGAGAACGAGGGATGTTTTGGCGAGGGGACGGGGGTGAAAGAGAGGGCTAACCAGAATAGTGCTCCAGTGGTATGATGACAATTCTTTAGCAGCACGAGGGAATTACTTGCTCCAAAATGGGGACGGAGATTTGGAGATTGAGGACCCTAATATAAAGGCAGGGAGTGATTGTGCCTTCACTGCACGTACTGTGGGCTGCAAAAAAATAATGTGCAATGTGTAACTGGCGTAATTTGTGCTCATGTTTGCGTCAATGCAGAAATGAGTAGCTGGAAAGGACTGTGTGGCTGAGCCGATTCAAAACGGTAAGAGAGCTGCCTTCAATAACATTCATTGCCGACAGTTTAGCCCTAAACTGTGGGTTCAGGCAGCTGTTCAACAAGAGGGCCAGCCAGAGATTGAAGCTGATGAACGATAAAGCACAGAAGAGCCCAACTCACCTTCTTCTTGCTGCAGTAGATCTGCCATTTCTTCTCATCGGGCAGAGCAAACATGGCCTCCCTGTTCTTATCCGTCAGGTCCAGCTCATCCTGCAACAACAACAAGGGAGACTTTATCAGCACAATATTCGTTGTTGCACCACTGCACTAATCATTCAAATACATTTGCATTGGAATAGATAATGTTTCATTAGAGCATGTCAAGAATATATGTGCAGAAAAACAATGATCAACCCAAACAAACCCCAAGCGGTCTAGAGGTATTTTCTGCTCCTGTCATATTTTTACTCAGTGTGGGATCCTTTTGTTGCTGCAAAATTAAGTCCTGCACTTCTATGAATACCACACAACCATGGCTAGAAGTAGAGAGAAGTCAAAAGTGTTGTTTGTGCAGTGTGATGTTGAGACTGTAATGCCATAAATGAAGTGCTCACAGGTGTTACCAGTACTGGAAAAAAAAGTGGCTCCACATACGATAGATATTTTACTACTTTATAACTTTAATGTGTTTTCATCCTTGTCTCCTCAGCCTGCAGTTCAGCCAGAAAAGTCCCTGAATTTTTTTCACATTACTGTTTTAAATGTGCAAACAATGGAATATTAATTATTTCAACTAACATCATTAAGTATGTTGTGAAAGGTTGGCCTTATTACATTTTATGTGGTGACAAAATTAAAAATGCCTTGTTGGACCAGAGCCAACACTTACTGAGGCCTGGGTCAAGTATGTGCACAAAACTGCACATGCTTCTCCTGAACAGCTTTTCAGGGGATTTAAGCCACCATTTCCAGTCATCACGTGACAAGCCTGTGTGTGTTGCAATGCATTATGGAAGTTTGGGGTTCTTAATGTTGTTGCCAGCACCATGAGTGAGAAGGGTAGCGGGGTTTATGGCTACCTGCAATGTTGTTGTGTTGTTTGAGTTGTTCCTGCTTGGCGTAGCGTGCAGAAAAAGACAGAAGCCCTGACTCAAGCGTCTTTCTTCCACGCTGCTTGCTACAATATGTTAACTTTATGTTCAGAAATATATTTAATTCTGAGTGCTGTCGATATGCAAACGTGTGCTGTGACATACACTGTAAAAATGAAAAAGTAATAAAAACTCAGAATTTGAAGTTTTTATCAATACGAAACTTAAGTTCTACAAACAAGTGATAATTTGTCGGAACAACTATTAATAATTTCAGTTGGCCACAAAACTCAGAAATCTAGTGCAGTAAGTTGCCTTGAAATTTGGAGTTTTCCTAACTTTTTCATTTTACAGTTCTGCTGAGTCATTAATAGCTCCTCGGTTGCACTAGAGAGCGCAGAATTTTTAGATTTTTTACAGAATCTGGTCTGAATATCTCAATGGGACATGAAGCATAAAGTGATGAAACATCCCAATTTTAAACTTGGATTTGGTCGTTTTTCCTGACAAACCCCAAATACTTCAAAGCCTGTCAAGACTGTTACTGTTTTTACAGTTTCTGTCTATGATAAATGGTGGAATCTTGGTCATTTTTAAAAATATAACTTGCTCTTCAATCCAGCTAGTGGGTTTTGGGGTTCAGAAGGTTAAGAACAACTATAACAAACAAACACAATAACCAAGCACCACTAAATACAACCACCCACTCCATCCCTCAAGACACAATCTCCACAAGCACTATTGTCTTGTGACCCCTCTAACGACACAGCAAAACATTTTACAAACAACTGCAGATCACTGGATGAGTCAAGTTTACACAGTGACATTTAATTGTCCTACCTTCCCCACTATCTGACTGAGAAGCGTCTCCACTGACTACAGCAGAGTGTTTTAATATTCACCCTGCTGCTCTGCTCAATTCTTCAGCTTAGTACAAGGAGCCTCCTGCACCTTTTGAAATGCATATGAGCCCAGGAAATGAGTCTCTGTGTGCCAAGGAGGAAAAGTAAAGTCTTGGAAGAGGGGGAGAGATGGATAAATCAGGGTTGAAGGAAGGGAGTCAGATGAAGGAGGGAGAGTTGCATTGATAGAAAAGGAGAAGGTGTTGGGATCAGGGTCCCCGAGGCTATGTGCTTCTGGAAATGGACTGGCATAAAAAATAAAACAGGAGAGAGGATGAGAGGCTATAGCACCAGGGCTTTGTATTCAAGCTCAAACTAATCTCATCATAATGGTTTTGCTACCATGACGTCAGCCAGAAGTGGCAGGGCCCCCGGGCCCCCCAGAGTGAAGATGGCCACCGGTGACAGAGGTGGGGCCCCTTAAAGCCTGCCAGTAGATTCACAAGATTTGTTTTCATCCATTCAGCTGGACGGGGTGGGCTGAGGTGGCCCACATTCCAAGTATTTGACACTATGAAGAATGACATCATCTCTCACCCAGCCTTCTCAATGGGATAACCAGCAGCAGCATTATTGTGGTTTTTGGAGAAAAGGGAAAAACCTGAAGGGTGTGAATTTCAAGGGGGTCTACTGCAGACAGAAACAACAAAGAAGCGTTAGAATGTTGGGTCACAGTGTCTTTCATCTCAACAGCATGATTTCAGTGAATAATTGTGACTCACACTCAGAGCTGACCATCGTGGCTCTACATTGCCATCTACATTACATGCAATCTGCTGTTGTCAAGCAGAAAACTAGGCATCATATGACAGCTAAACACCCAACCTCCACTCTCTGTTCTTCGGTCTTTACAGATTTCAGTTTTGGCTTGGACCACAGTCTTCTCTCCACATCCTCAGGCTTAGAAACGAAGGCCTAGAAGCCAGCTCGTCTCTGGCCTGTTGCCTGGTTGCTGGGTCAAAGCCCTGCTGTCCAAGCTGCTGCACTTTGGAGGAGCTAATGCTGGTAGATGGTGGGGAAATCAGTGAGAATGAGACCCCTGGATTTGAACCAGATGGGAGCTGAGCCCAGCAACTGATCGCTATGCAATTTGTGTTCTCCCTAACTCCCTCCTGCTACTCCTCAGGCCTCTCAATTTAAGATCTTATATGGAGGGGAGTTATGTGAGAGCAGCATATACGTCAGCATTGAAGTAAGAATTTAGGTGTGACCCCAGGGTGTCTAGGTGACATCCCAGGGTGTTTAAGGAATTTCATTTAGGAAATTATATGGTTACATAAGGAGTGTATGAAATGGGTAATGTCAAAGTTGAGTATGGGAGCAAAAAAAAAAAAAAAAAAAGTAATTAAGTTATTGTCAAAAGGGAAAAAAGAGATGAAGTCAAGGATGAGGACATCGGGAGGGTGGAGGAATGTTCATGTCATGCCAGGCAGAGGACGTTTCACTTTCCACTTATGCAATATCCCACCGTTCCATCCTCTCCCCCCCACACCTTCAAAACATGCTCCAATACCACATCCACATCACATGGCCTCTCCTCATGACTGTAGCAACACCAAGGAAACATGCAATCCCTCTCTCATTCCTCCAAAACAAAACCAAAGCACTTTCCCCCTTTGCTGCTGTGTAAAACCCTCTCTTGATGTGCCCCCGTCTTCCTATACCAACAGTCGGGAATTCACATAAACCAAAGCTAATATTGTTACACCTGCCGCTCCAGAGAGGAAAAATGCATACCTAAGGCCTCCGAAGCCGTCCTTTCATATTCTGTCCAGAACAGTCTATCAAATAATGTTACTTTTTTTTTTCTAAGGAGCAGCATGGTGGTGTGATCTGAATGTCATGTTCACTGCACACTGACAACATGCTCTGTCACTCAATTTTACTGTTGTTTTTTTTTTTTACTGTAAAGACTGGTGGGATTTTTTTTTTAAAGGAGACAAATACCACAAATTTAAGCTTAGGTTTGGATCATTTTCTCAGCTGAGCACAGATGTGTAGCTCCTGGACTGCCAAAAAGCTTAAAAATCTGACAGTGCTCTCTGTTTTTACAGTTTCTGGCTCTGATAAATGGTGTGATCATATCAGATCTTTTTAAAAAGACAACATGGCTTCAAACCCACCTGTGGTTTTGGCGTTACGAGGGTTAAAGACAACTGCTGCAAGGTAGATTTCGACAACATAAAAAGACAGTAAAGTTTAAGTAGTAATAAGTTAAGCGCGAAAGATGAACAGTGATTGCCTCTCATTTAAAAAAGGTACAATATAAAACTGTACATGTCAGTCTGTGTTTAATGTTTGTCTAGTCATCTTTACCTAATATCTGTAGCAGCCTTACCAACTGTTTATAAAGTGGCTTCATAAAGCCTCTTTGATTACCAAAAAATTTTGACTTATCTTTTTATTTTCATATTATTCATTATGCTCAAATACAATATAGAATGCTTCATCAGCCCTGAAGAAGGCCCACAGGCCGCAACTGGTCGGCTATAGTTTTTAACTAGTTTGGCCATGCTGAAATAAAGGCTTTTTAATTTCAGCCCTACTCTGAGTGCCTCAGTTCCTACAAGTAACTAGTATTTGGATCCCTACACTGATGAGCACCAGAAGTAAGGAAAGAAGACCAACGACACCCATGCAGCACTCCATGCTTGTGTTTTTTTTTTTTATTACAATTTAGAATGCACAGACGTTCCCGGTGTCACCCCAACCGAGCGACACAGATGGCTGCCCAACTTGAGTCCAGTTCTGCAGGAGGTTTGTTCCTGTTCAAAGGGAGTTTGTCCTCCTTACTGACACCAAGTGTTTGCTCTTAGGGGAATTGTTGGGTTTCGCTCAATAACACTGTTAAGCCTTTACCTTACTATGCAAGTGCTTTGAGGTGACATTAGGTTGCATCAGAAAGTATTCTGTCTACACATGTTTGCACACTTCATTGCATTTTTCCATCAATCTGTACTCAATCACCCATAATGACAAAGTGAAAATAGATTTTTAGAACTTCTTGCAAATTAATTTTAAAGTCAAACACTGGAATCTCTCACTTACAAAAGTATTCAGACCTTTTTGCTGTGGTATTTTAAACTGTGGTCAAGTGCATTCTATTTACTTCAATTATCCTTTAAAAGTGAACTTGATTGGAGTTTATCTGGGACAAAAATGAAGGAATAACATATAGCTTAAAAAAGCTGCTAAAATTTACACAGCAGGCCAGGACTAAAACAAAGCCATGTAGTCCAGGAACTCATAGTAGGAGTCCGTGACAAAGTTGCGGTGAGCCACAAACATTTCTAAAGCTTTAGGTTTTCCCAGGAGCACAGTGACCTCAGTAATTGTGAAATGGAAGAAGCTTGGCACCACCAGGACTCAAAGAGTTGGTCATCTGGCCAAACTGAGTAACAGAGCAAGTGGGTCCTTAGTCAGAGAGGTCACAAACTGACAAACACCAGGTACTGTTCATCATGCTAATATTATCCCTGCAGTGAAGCATGGAGGTGGCAGCATCATGCTACGGGAGTGCTTCTCAGCAGTAGGGTCAGGGAGACAGTTAGAACCAAGAGAATGCAGCCAATTACAGAGAAGTCCTTGAAGAAAACCTGCTCCAGAGTGCAGCAACATGAGACTGGGGCAATGGATCACCTTTCAACACAAGAATGAACCCAAGCCATCAGCCAAAACAACACTGGAGTGGCTTCAGGACAAGTCTGACTATCCTCAAGTGGCACAACCAGAGCCCACTTAAACATATAACATCTGTAGGTTACAACTGCAGATAGCAGCTCACAAGGAAAGTAAATGAGCATATCACCTAAAATGTTGAACTACAAATTTCAGAGGAGGAGTGATGCGCAGATCCGACTTTGCAGGTAAAGTGAGCCTATGGTGAGCAAATGCAGGATGTACTGTAACACCACCAGAACTTGTCACGATGATGAAGATATCTTTAAACACTTGTCACCAACCGTGGCTTATATGGCTATTTAAATTCTATAAATATGACATAACATTTCTGCAGGAGACTTAAAATATTTATCTATACTATGTTGAAATAGTGCAGAAGGATGAGCCACAATACAACACTGGAACATGAGAAAGTCCTACTGTTGTTTATATTACGCATCCACTCCAGGAGATGACTGGTTAAGTGAGTGGAGACAGAAATGAGCCACAGGCATGGAGGGACAGTGTTAAAGGCCAGCATAGAGAGATGAAGGACTCTGAGGAAAGTGTCTCTTACATGTATGCAAGAGTTCATGTAGGTTTGTGCATTTGAGATTGGATATGGAAGCAAGGCAAGCCAACACCAAAAATGGGAGGGAAACGACACATCCAGGAAGAATAAGGGGTCAGTGAGTGAGTATGTGTGAGTGACTGGCATAGGAGTGGGAGTGGGTGTGTCTTTGTGACAACTGATTGAAAACGTGTGAGGTTCCACCTAAATGGGAAATGTGGGGTCCAAGAATGACATCCTCTCCCATGCATGTGTGTCTATGAAGTGGCATTTCCAGAGTGGATATGAATGTCTTTACCTCATGTGAAGTCTTACAGTACTAGCTGAGGAGGGTCAGCGTGGTGTGACACAGACACACATTCACACACACAGTTACACACTGTATATATGCAGCAGTCTCTAGGCGAGACAGGAAGGCAGAGGAAAAGACAGGCAAGATGGCAGGAAGTCATATGAAGCCTCGCGGGGACTGAGAGGAAGCTGTAGCTGCCATTATTGACCCAAACAAGATCCAGTGAGTCTCTCTGTGTGTCTGTGTGAGCCTCTTACACTAGAATCAGCCTCGCAATTATTCCTAAGACCAGCTTTGAGTCATTTACCACAACTAAAAAAAAAGGTCACAGATTAACTTCTTAGTCGTAAGATATGGTGAGAGTGAATTTGGTCACATTGCTTGTCACTGCAAACCACCACATCACTCACACACACTCTGGGCTTGCTCCGTTTAGCAGCATTCACATGAGTCATAGTATCCTCTCTTTGATGAGTCAGTCAGTAGCCGTTGCTAGCCCACAGCCTCTCCCTCTCGTCTAAACATGGTTTCTATGATAAGGCTAGCTCAGGACAATGGCAGCTGGCTTTACAAGAGAGGTTGGAAGAGAGCATTAGAAAATGGCAAGGTAGACAGAAAAATGCAAGGAGAGGGAGGGAAACAGAGAGGAAAGAGGGTGCATCCCAGGGTGTACACCGAGAAGGAAACTCACTCCCTGTGGCCCAGAGGGAGGGGAACATTTCCATTCCCTCTTGTTATGCAACAAATTTTTGATTTGCGTCCGGCTCGAAAGTCACACTGGAGGGAACATTAGGAAAGGATTTATGTTTTAAACAGTCCAGTTTTCCTGGAAACACAAGTTGAGGTTTCAGATCAGAAAGGCTAATTTTACCGTCAGTGCTTTGAGAACTAAATTGACGTGCTCCTAAAAGCAGTGATTGGGAGTCCAATGGAGTGGACGCTACTGAAGGTTACTGCACCCAGATGCAGTGCCTGACACTGGACAGCTGGACCGCTGCCTAGAGAGGCTGGATTAAAACTGTCCCAAATTACGAGATAGGGAAAGAAGGAATGAGGCTCCCACATGGGGAAAGATACAGACAGACAGACAAAAAAAAGAGGGTGGAGATAAAGGCAGAGAGAACACACACACTAATCTGTTGTCTGCCTGTATTGTAATGGCCAGATGTTGGCCTAGCAGATCTGATTCAGTTGCACCAATTCCTCTGATAAACTGTACTGTCCTCTCTTATCTCAAGTCACACAGCTCATTGCAGTTTGGTAAAAGACAGGATCTTCTTTTGAGAAACAGTGTGACACACAAGTTAACTTGCATCTTGAAAAGAACAATACCATGCAGATGCTATTAGCAGATGCATATTTATATGTAAAATGTTAGGCCCCATCCACATGAAGCCAAAACGCTTATAGTTTCATAAACGTTCTTCATAAAGATGGAGCTGTTTCATTAAATGTGTCCATCCACATGAATTCACTTGATACGCCTGAAAACGATGTAAAACACATGCCAGGCCTGTTGG
>OMNN01084276.1:0-20686 GCA_900302755.1 Chromis chromis
AAAATAATAGCAATCTCCGATCCGAGAATAGTCTTGATTTCATATGATGGATTTTGTGTGATTTGTTAAATGTTAGGCAGAGAAAGTGACTAGAATAAAGGAAGTTGTTGCTATTTTACCAAAATAAGAGTCATTTTTTCCCATAACATGTTAATATCTTTGTCAAATACTTACAAACAGGCCTTTACACCTGAATGGAACTGTCTCTTTTAAATTAAGATGATTTATTAATGAATGTGAAGACTTGGAATTTCAATAATGACATTTTGAGAGGAATTTAGAGCGGAAATACACAGAAGACAGCATGCTGGGGGAGAATGTGTTTCTTAAACAGTGGGGAAAAGAAATAAACACAATGTCACTGACCTCTATAAAACTCCTCTTCATTCTCTGCACTCTAATGTTGTTTGTGTAAAGAAATCATACATTGCAAAACCAAGTTCCAGGCTGGGTACTTGCTCAGAAATAAACTCTGTAAATGAGGACGTCCATCAGCAGGCCAGTGTTGTACTTTCAAAGTATAACACTTGTACTGTTATTGATTGCTTCCTAGATTATAGCAATAATACTTCAAATGATGGTACTTCAGAAATCATCTGGGAATTTTAACGGATCTATACCAAATACCTAAAACTCAGAAAGATAAAATGATGTAGATAAACGCCACATCGGCCATGTTTTTAGTCAAACTGTGAGAGTGAGAGAGCACAAGGAGGAGGACAGAGATGAAAAGATCCAAGATTTAAAGCCCAAACAAGATTTCTAGTCCCGTGGGGGTAAACATGAGGTCCCAGTGGTGAGGAGCTTAACCCTTTGACATCTGTTGGATCATTTCTTCTGAACAAAACTAAAGGACCACAGCCAATTTTCATTCTAGTTTTTGTTTAATACTCATGTCTTAGTTTACTCTCTGAATTGCTGTACAAGGAATTATGAGGACCCTCCATCAATAGCTTTACTTGTCTGGTCAAGACTTTAGGTTCTGAGTTTACAGTGATATAAAACAACAAATCCTTAGTTTTAGAAAAAAAATCATTATTGCTGATTACTCTTCTGTCAGTTGAGTATAATTGTAGCACTTACTACCGTAGTTTCCAATAGCTTTCTTTTTCCTGTGGTAAAGTTTTCTTTTGAATGCATTGCCCCAGATATTAAAAACGAGTTATTTTCCCATAATACATCAGAATAACTGTCTACAATGACATCATGATCCCCTTTGCCATAGATTCTGTGAGGCTTCACACTTGAGAAGATGCAGGTCAACAGTGTGTGTGACTGTTGATAGTCACAGTGTAGGACACACACATTGTGCTGTGAATGTTTCATGGGAATATGTGTGCAAACAGCCAACTTGTCACTGTTTGTCAAATAATTCAATGTGTCAGTCTACTTCTGGTAATGAAGTCTAAAAGGCTGATTTGGTGTGACTATTTAAAAACCCAGAGTGTTAGGGAGACTAAACAGGCGCTCATTCATTCAGCTTTCTGCTCTTATTCCTGACTGTGGTCTGAAAACATGTATTACTCAGCCTTCCCCTGTGTTAAAAAGTCACAAGAGTGCTGCATATAAAAGATTTTCCATTAGAGTTCATTATTAGGCAATAGAGACATTAATCTCAGAAATAACATGCCCGGCTGATGTCAGCTCTTAAACGCACCATGGAGCAGTCAGAGGCTAACTAGTGCTGAAGGGTAAAAGGAGCTTTGAGGCAGGTGCCAAATGCAAAGTAATTATGCTGCGGTTAGAGGCACTGATAGGTGGCCTGTTGGCCTGAATAGCCTCTGCTGGCGTATCATCAGTAAAGGAAAGTCATATAGAGCAGTTCCTGGCTGCACTCCACTGATCTACCCTGCTGCACTTGGAACCACTGGAGTGGCCCCAGATATCCAGTATAAAATATGCTCCTTTCATGTATTCCAGTCAGGCAGAACTAAACGCTTGATGGTCTGAGCTGATCGCGCCTAATAAAAAAATGCCAACCGTGGGAAGGCAGTAACCCGCATCTACCACCACCATGTTAACAGCCTGTATCACTTCTGTGTCTTTTCATAAACAGTCATTGTAAAAGTGGAACAACATTATACTGTATTTGCAAAAAAAAAATTAAAAAAAACAGACCTTTAAATTTAACAAAAATTTAAAGAACTAACTGTAATTGTCAGGATTCTCATCACACTTGTGCTGTTCCCATGCATCATGTGATTGTAGCGTATCGGTGTGACGGTTAAATCTGGACTCCGTAGCGTGGGATGTTTTCCCTACCTGGTGTCTTGACAGGTTGACTGATGAATTCCTACGAGGAAATGCCACCACAGAATGTGACACTTGAATGGAGCATACAGGAAGGTGCCAGAGACACAGAAAAGTCACAGAAGGGAGGGGAAAGAAAAAGAGAAAAAGAAAGTAGAGGTTAACACTGATGGTTTATTTTTTGGTGAAAATAACACTTAGGGACCCCTTGTTAAGCATGTTCACATCAAGGAATCATTTTTAAATTGATGCTCAGACACTATTAGGGTTAGGGTTAGTGGATTTTGCATTGTATTCCACTGGGTTATATTTCACAATATATCAAATCAAAGGCAGAAACCTCTACAAAATAATGACGTGCAGAAATGCAATGGAGACACTGAGGAAGAGGACAAGTGGCAACATCCTGTTTGTGAAAGCAAGCAGCTCGACAATGACAAATGTGATCTCAGCTTTCAGAAACAGAAACACGGCAATGATAATTAAGATTTACTACCAGTTTTCTTAAGCATGAGAAGTCTTTATTGTAAAAAATATGTCAAGATTGCTATTATTAGTGATTCTGGAAGTGTTTTACTAGATGGTGATAGTAATTGACGTTGTGCTGGGGATGGTTGCAAGGGAAATGTCATGTGGTCGTCAGGGTATTAGGAAATTGTTGTTTTTCTTAGGTGGTTGCTATTGAGCAGGTGCTCTGAAAAGCAGTTTAGTGCTCTGCATGCAGGACAAAATAGAAGAAGCACCTGTCAGTGTGACACAGTACATTTATCACACATGCTGTCAACACTGGTTGTCTTCACTGAGCTGCATGCTTTGATTTGTTACAGTGTTGTGCCAGAAGCAATCAAGCAAATAAAGTAACAAAGGTGAATAGTAATGTGCAAGATAATAGTAGTGCATGCTGCCTAGAAACCACACTAATTACTTGGAACTATACCTCTTATCTATAGCTCTACCACGCCCTTGTGCAATCATACATCTATGGGAAGGGCCAGAAAGAGTAGATACAGCTCAGTATGGAGCACAAACTGACCCAGTTTGGTTGGTTTGTTGGTAATAAGGGAAAAAATGATTGCATTTTTGTTTAACTTACCAGCCAACAAGTTCTAGTCTTACTACCTGTAACTCAAAGGGAATTTCCTGCGGAGTGCAAACACACACAAATGCATGAACCTGTATGGCTTTTCCCCTTCAGTTACCAGATCAGCGCTAACTGGAATTTATTGGCCCCAGAACACATACACAAAAACATACACTTGTATATAAAAAATGGTAACGAGACACCTACAGACAAGGTGTTTGTGTTGTGTTAGTTCCTCGAATTCTAGGGGGCACATTGTACATTTATATTTTCATTTATATTTTATATTTGCATGCTTATTTTCAAGGCGTCTGGCCTCTCAAATGTTTATGGTGCGGTTTCCAAAGATCCGTTATTGATTCTGTTTTCTCATTCACAGGTGTGTCACCGACAGAGAGAATGAGGAACATAAAGTCTCCGGTCAGGTCTCCAATCCCCAAGCTGGGAAGCCCCATCCCCAGCCCCATGTCCGGTCTTCAGAAGCTTCCCCAGTGCACACGCTGCTGTAACGGCATTGTGTAAGTATTTAACACATTAACACAAGTTAATACAAAGAAGGAAATAACACAAGTAAGTAATTGAGTCATATTGACTATAGACTACTGTAAGAAGCCTGTAATGCAAATTTGGGTCTTGTATAACACTTAAAAGCATGCATAAAATATTTTTTTTATTTAAACGCTAAGGTATAATATTATTTTTTCAGTTGAGGATATTAGGTACCTCAGCCTTAAACTTATACTTAATGGTTACTCTGGTCTAAAATTACAGTCTATGGAAGATAAAGTAAAGATACAGTAAATTTGATCCTGGAGGTGAGAATGATTTGCTGTTAAAACACTTTGGAGCTGCATCTGGAAATTATATTCTCGCACCTTTTTTATCACTCTGCCTGTGATCATAAAGTTTAAGAGGTGAACTACATGAGGTGAGCCAAGGTTGTCTGAAACAAAGAGGTTAACTTGCACAGGTCGACCTGCACCAACAGGCCTTTCATAAGCACTCAGAAAACGGATCCCATTTGTCATTTTAATGATTAAACCAAACCATCTTCCGCTCCCTTTCCCATGCATACACGCTCCATAGACATATTCTGACCTGCACACAGGTGCATAAACTTGCACGTACACACGCACACACACACCTTTTGCCAATGTAGCCACATGCACCGGTAATCCCCCCTCTATAAAAGCAGCTGCAGGTAGGCAGTGATGTCACTTGTTAACAAGAGAGCATTGTGGGAGCATAATAAGCCTGCTATGACCTAAGAGCATTTTACAGCTTTTTCAAACATGTATGGAGCAGTGTGTCAAGAGTTTATCCTCCAAGTGCTGTGGTTACATCGGGAAAGCGGTTAAAAAAAGAAGCGGGGCTTATGACTGAATGGTCTCTGGCCCGAGTCCCCAGTCCAGAAAGGAAAATCTAATTGGGAACAGTGAATGAACAGTGAACGCCCTGAACAACTGCTGTCACTGTGGAACTGAGTAAAGCTCTGAACTTCTACATTCATTGGTGCTGATCAGTGGCCAGCCAGTCAATTAAATGTGTACTATTCAGCCGAGTGCATGTGATCTTCCTTCCACCTGAAACTCCTCTCAGCATGTGTGCTTTAAAAAAAGTCCCTGATATATGACATATGATGAGATACACTCACATACTTGCAGGGTTACAGTGCTGATTTGCATAGATAATGGTAAGTTCAATAAAAAAAAAACAGGGAGTCAGTCATACGCGATTCATCATCACTTTCTTTTGAAGTGTCCTTGCTGTAATTTGCAATGATGGCACCTCCCTGAAACCTGCTTTCTAAGTCAGTCAGCCTTTTAAGGCAATTTGCATTTTACGGTTTGCTTATCGTTGCATCAATTTCCGGTCATCCGTTGCTGTCCTCCTCAATAGCACAACCCTATGATGTTCCACTCTCCTCATACTTTAGAAGGACGTTTTCTTCCTGCACACTGCTAATAAAAAGACTATTGGGCTTCAGAGCCAGGGTTCAGATGAGCACATACCCAAAAGAAACCACAAGAAGAGGAAATAAAAGGCAGTGAACACTAAACAAAATCTGCGCCCCTCAGCATTACTTAACCCTTAAAAATGTCTGTAACACGGAGTGCTGTAGAGCAGATACGCACAATAATAGTCGCTGTTCAGAGGGATTATACTGTCTGAGGGAAGTTAGGATGAAATAGCTCATACAGCACATGGAAAATGTTCAAGTTTAGGGTTAGTTTTGAGTCACCGAGGAGCATTTAGTGTTTTAGGTACTAAATGTTTGAAACCAGGGGAGTGCACTGGATATTTGAGTTGGTTAATGCTGGGTCTCTAGCTTGTGAGCACTGCCAAATAAAACTAGGATGAAAGTGGAAAAGCAACAAAAGAAACATGTTGCATATATCATTACTGTCCTGACCTGCACTCACATCAAAACATCTGTCCGTTTCATGAATCTCTTTCTATGACTTGGTGGTTGTTGTTTTTTTTTTATTTTGCAGTGTCTCTAGGATTTCTACATTTGTTTGCATTCATGTCCCATAACATTAATTCTAACCCTCCTTCCATGTCTCCATCCAGTGGCACCATTGTGAAGGCCAGGGACAAGCTCTACCATCCCGAGTGCTTCGTGTGTGACGACTGCGGCATCAACCTCAAGCAGCGAGGCTACTTCTTTATCGAGGACAATCTGTACTGTGAGACCCACGCCAAGGCTCGCGTTCAACCCCCAGAGGGATACGATGTTGTTGCCGTGTACCCCAACTCAAAGGTGGAGTTGGTCTGAGAAGAAGAGGCCGGCCATACTGTAATATAACTGGGAAACTAAGATATGGTAGAAATGGGGCTGCTGAGTATCCTCACCTACACTGATCAGGCTCTGTCAAACCGGACTGCTGATCTTGGGTCAGATTTTGCCTTTGGGAGAGTGTGCTATGAAATTTGTGTTTCAGTGATCCCAGATCAGTACTTCCACTCTGACAGGCTTGATAAATGCTTTGTATTATATTGAGCAGATCGAAATGTGTTGACAGAATAGGGCTCGGATCTGATGAATATCCCAAAACTCCAATCCATACAAATGCTCACACTATTTCCCAATCTGACCTCCCTCATCTCTCAACCAGTGTGTTTACATGAAATTGTTGGTCCAGGAAAACATGCATGTGCACATTCACCACTATGTTGCATAGTGGAGGATTATTCCATGAAATAACCAAGAAATAAGTTTGAATGAGATACTGTTTGAAATGACTACAGCTATCAGTTTACCAGCATAATGTTCCACTGAAGCCTTACAAATAACTTTTAGACACTAGTGTGTGTTATGTGCATTATGACAAGACATTTCCGAGTTGATTGGTGTGTTTGCTGTGCAGAGAAGTTGGTTTTATTTTCAGATTTATTTTAAATTTAGCTATTTTAACAGCAGTTTCCCACAGTGCACAAAATATCACTATTCATTCTGTCATGTGAGGTATAGTGATATTATGTTTAAGTCTTGGTTAAGGGCTTTTTTTACAGTTAAACATTATACTCATGTTAGATGCATTTCTAGTTTACATGTATGCAGTTTAATTTTCAGACTTTCTATGTTACAAAACTGGGGAACAACTCTCTTTAATTCTCAATATTTCTGCTCACTTTTCAGTTATGTAAAACGATAAGCAATAATTCACTATAAGCAGATTTCTAATTGTGAGTATCTGGAATGTGTGCCGTTTGGTGACTGTGTTTACCGAACTATAACCTGTAGTAAATGCCTCCATATGCAGCTATGCAAGCACCACCTCCTTAAAATGCAAACAAATCCCTGCAGAAGACGTCTTCAAGGCTATGTGAGAAAACTCAGTAAAAGTTCTTTATCTTGCTTTTCTGGAAGTGACTGTAACCAGACTCACTCATCACCATGAGTCAAGAGTCAAAGATAAAGACAGATATGTAGAGTTCCAGAGAGTTTACTGACTGTACCATCTCCACTGCTGTGTTATTCTTACTGTTCACAGAGGTCATTGTTTGTGGTTGTACTTTTTTTGGAGGCAGATGGTTTGATAGCAGAGAGCAGTATTTGTACAAAACTGTAGATGGGAGCTGAGGAACTCTTGTTGATTTTGCTATTAATGCTATTAATGTACTTTAAGTCAGCTGTGGACTTCTCAGTTTCTCCCAGTGATAAAATAACTTCCACTCTCTAGAAATTTCATTCTTTACTTTAATGAATCCAGTCGAAGGAAAGGAAAATCACCTGCAACAATCTAGTGCCTTCTTGCTGTTCTAAATATATGACAGTATCGTAAAGAAAATGTTATTTCCCAGGTAAGCAAAAACAAACAAAAACATATAGCTTGCCATATAGGACAATAGCAATTTTAGTGAAATTCAGTCATGGCAATTCCTTATAGGCCTTAGAATAGAAATGATAATAAGAAATTGAAATATAACATACCATTTGTGCCCTACTATATCAGCCATATTCTTTCAAGAAACTCTCTACTATGTGTCCACGACTTCATGAATAATCTAGGAATTTCTGACACTGTCAACCTTATACACATCCATACTGAGCCAGAAAGTATTAAAGGGTGGAGAAATCATTAAAAAAGGAGCCTTTGTATAGGAAAAATTCCTGGTGCCAGCAGGTCATCATGTACAGTGGTCTCTAATTTCAAGTTCACTAAGAGGTTACAGACAAGCGGGAGAACCTTTGCCACAGGCCAGCCACTTACTTTCAACACTTACTTTTGCATAAAGCATGCAAAGTCCATGCTAAGAAGTGGCAGTGATGGATGGCCTGGGCAAGGGAAAGGGCAATGTTGTTGTATCCTTGATGGATAGTTTAGAGTTGCTAAGGAGCTATGATGCTAACTGTGCTGTTAGAACTAAAGGACAGAGGGAGGCCTGTGTAGCTGACCTGAGGTCATCTTATCAAACCCACTGAAAAACAGGTTTAATTGGTTTGCTCCCTCCTGGTTCCCTTCAAGTATTTGGCCCAGCAGTTTATAGACTAGAATATTTCTTGTAGTTTTCTTCAGTCTTTCACAGCCACCCCCAGCTTCCACCTTGTTGTTCTTTCCCTCCTACATTTACCTTTTACACATGCAGTTATCAACCTAAACACCTATTATAACAGGAACTTACTATCAGTGCATTCCAAATCAGATTCTCTATATTTTCACTTTCACTATGTATTGCAGCTGCCCTTATGAAGTTTGTACTGTTGCATGCAGTATGCATACATTTGGAATATATCACTTCGGCATAGCATTGCGTCTTGAACTTTCGCCTTCCTGCTCATACATCCATAGCAATCTGCAGGACACAATTTGAAGTTAAAAAGAAAAGAACATGTGATTTGGAATGCAGGGTAACACTTGAATGCACTGTCATCTGTCATTGTGACTTCTGTCATCTGTCAAATGAACTGTCATCTGTCTGTGCTCTCTCGGCAGCTCAAGCTTGTTCATACTGGCGTGATTCACCGTGACGTATGCTACGTAGCTTCAGCTGTGCAGAGGATTGTGGGTCAGAATGGCCAGGAAAGCATGTGGGCCTGCATACTGCAACATACAACTGAATCCAATAAGAGATTCTGCTATTTTTGGCATACAGCATTTGACATACTACACATTGGGGTATACTAAATCGTTTTTCTGACATGCTAAACAGTATTGTAGCATGGGTATTGGAATGCACCCTGTTTGTCGATACAGAATTTGATTTGCAATCTGTAATGCAGTTGGGGGAGGCTTATGTGACCCTCATGCACCAAGCAAAACACATTCTAGTCCATTAGCTGACTACCATATAGAGCCCTCATGCATTACTGCAACCACACACACAGATCAAGTTGTTGCCGACTGCTGCTGGACAAATGGCCTGTGTCTGAGTACAGAACAGTTTGTAAAGTGGCTATGGAGCTTTTTGTGTATAGCCTTCGCCTTGCATATAGAAAGTTAATCTTATATTTGAAAGGAAAGATAAAATATTTGTAAAAGAACCTGATGTATCAGGTATTTGCAGACACTGGAATGTCTCTGCCTGCACATTGCTTTGAGTATCAAGCCTCTACTCAGCTTCACTGTTTAACTTCTCGTACTTGGTGATCTTGACTTGAAAACTCTTAGACAACCTCCTTTGCTTCTTTATGCTCTAATTCTCTTTGTACATCAGCACCAGCTGTAGCCTTCTGGCTCAGTTGCACAATTAAGTGTGGCACCCTTTAGCCATATCTACATGTTACAGGCATTCACATGTATTTACCATTATCCGGTTGACCTCTGGCAAAAGCTTGTTCAAGTTCAACCATTTTTCTTTGCAGGCAAATGCAATTTTCCCCATGATGGTAGATGAATGGCAAGGTGAGGTTACCATCACCTCTGCCTCGTGTGCCAGTAAATAAATCAGTAAGGTTTTTGGCAATGGAGCAGCAGTGTGCAGCTGGGTTTCTAGCTTTGTGGTAACATTAAGGGAGTTTTTTTTTTTTGCATCTTTTTTTAGCCATTATTGATTGAATAGATGAAATGCTAAGAAAGGAAAGCTAAAAGAAACTGATGGAAGCACAAGAAATGCTTAAGGACATATACAAACTTTAGGACCTAGCACGTCATGGTTCCCAGGTGTCTGAGAGACGCTAAAGCACCCGAAGGACGCCACTTATGATGTACTTGTTGTAAATTGTTGTAATTTAATACTAGGCTGCATTAGCAGTAGCTCTTGTTTATCTCTTCAGCACCGTAGATGGTGCACATACACAAAGTGCAGCTCTAGAGATGGTAGAGGTACTTGAGGGATGAGAAGTAGCTCATTTGATGGAGGCTTTTTGGTGTTAATCACGGAACATCTACACCAAAATACAAATTAGACTGAGTCAAACCATTTTACTTAAATTCCCTCTATTTTGTCAGAGTCTGTGTGCCATATCAATGCATTTGAAAACCACAAATCTTCCTGGAACCAAATTTTATGGAGTAAAAAAGATAGCATTTACATAAATAAATACAATGAAACTAAGCTGAGGGTATATTTAGGGAGAAACGAAGGCTCCTACTTTTACCAGGGGAAATACTGTAAATTGGATGGAAAGGATTATGTTGAAAATATTAAAATTCTGAGAAAATCCTTGCACCAAAGTAAAATAAATCACAAATTGTTGGGACCCAGTGCAAGCCCAGTTACCCATGGTTCCTGACAGCTGACTGAACAAAGCTGAGGCTCTGTCAGTCTACAAAGATACAAGGCTGAGCAGCATATATTTGAAAAGCCAGACATATATTTAGAATTTTATGCAGTCAGACTAACTCAGTTGAGTGCAGACAAGAAACAAAATATCAGCAGAATAACAACAGCAGAGCGTATTTCATGAATAAAGGAAGGAAATACTTACAACTTTCTATCTCGAGTGTGCAGTTTTGCTCGTCCAGTGGATACCTTCTGAGGTCCATCATGCAAGCAGCAGTGGTAGTGATCCTGGAAAGACGTGACACAATCACATGTTCAAATCACTGCTCTATGGATGAAATTTGAGAAAAACAAATGGCATTTTTCAATAGGACAAGGACAGCGAAATCCAGCACGATATAGACAAAGATAAGTGAGAATGCAAAAGGTAAAGGTAAACCACCACTAGACTGCAATTTAGTCATGTGTGGACAGTTGATTTGCATGTTTCTGGAGAAAAAACATGAGGTAACCTTCATCCAGCTGAGCATCGAAGGCTGACCGAAAATTGTGCTGACCAGTTTTCTCCCAAAGTGACGATGACTAACCAAACAAGACTCCAAATCTTCAAAAACCTCTACAGGTAAATGCTTTGGAAGGGGTTGTGGGAATTCCACTGGGGATTACAAGGCCGTAGCTAATCCTTGTGTCCCAGTTTTAGCATTGTTTGGATAATCCTGTGGGTCCACCTGAGATGTGAGTCACTGCAGGGATCAAACTCTGTGGGACAGCAGTGACAGCAATAGGCCAGAGATAACAGTCAGGGCGTTTGTACTCTTGACAACTGCATGTCATATTGTCATGGAATATATGGGATGAGAGGGAATGTATTACAAGCTGACCAAATCTTGACTTTTCAAGTCGAGATTATTGCTACTACTGATACTGATAGAAGCAGCATAAGGATTTACAAAAGTTTACCATTACATTTTTTTAGTTATTAGCCTTATAATTAGCTGTGACAACAAATCTGTCCTATAAGCTACATGAAATCATTTAATAATCTTATGTTTCATCTCTCTAGTGTTGCATAGGTTTGAGTGTATGGTTTATAAAGCATTTTCATGAGTTGAGACACAGTTGTCCATCCCTCCCTCTCTTGATTTGACAGACAGCGCTTTGCTTTGTGAACATTACTGTTGCTGAGTGTGAAAAGTGGCATGAATAAACAAGAATAAAAGAGCTTGTGGGAGGTTCTTTTATGTTTGCCTAAACTTTCTAATCGAAGCTCTTTTCATGTTTTAAGTTCTTAACCCCTGAAGCGTCACTTGAGAGGGAAACATATATGAGGCACCGGAACAACTCCACGAGAACACAGAAAAAACAAAACAAAACAAAAAAAGATCTGAGTTATTGCAAGGTGTTGATCTCTTAGCTAATGAAATTATCTTCCTTCTGCGTCTCAAGACACCAATGAAGTTTAATGGCTGTTGTTTTCAGAGGATGTATTATGTGTCATACACATAAATAGACTTGTCAATGTTCCTCTGAACATTGTGTAAATCAAGGGGGTTGTTTTTATTGTGAATAGGCCTCTAACACGCTGCTATATGTGCGATATCTCATCCCAACACTGCGCCATATAAAAACATGTCAAAGTTATCATTCCGTTAACAAGTTTCATCAAAGTAAGTACTTTAAATGACAAATGTAAATCATGTTTCCCCATGGGTGGCTGAAATGGGGCAGAGCTTTCATCTCGAGCACCTGATGTGCCACAAGTCAACACTACCTGCTTCTACGGAGCATGCTGAGAAAAAAGATCAATAAAGGCAGTAGATCTTTATTTCAGCTGGGATGGCCTCAAGGGAGATCATACGGACAGATACAAGAGCTTTGAGGTAAAACAGACTGTGGAGCATAAAGGTGACCGCCGCTTAAAGCATGTCACGATTTCAATACAAGCAACCAGATTACACACTTTGTGTTGATTTATTTTCATTTTCTTTCCTATTAATTTCAATCTGTAGGAAAACACTTGTCTGCATGAGCTATATTAGACAAATGAGCCAAAACCCAACTTCAAAATACTCTTATTGAACCAAAATGTCAAACGCATTGATGCAAATTACTTCAGCATCAGATGAATTGTTTGAAACTGAGCTGTCTTTTTTTGTATTATTAAGACCTGCTTCAAACACACAACTCTGATTCTTTTGAAGTTAACCAACATCAATGGTGCATTTTTTTTATAACACCACTTGAAATCCTATGATACCTGTTTGAAAAAGTGAGCCGTATTATAAAAAAAATAACTGCAAATGAAATGTTCTAGTCATAAATGCTTTTATAATAGTGGCCAAGCAGCTACAGCCATCTGCTCTATTGCTCCCATCCTATCATATTTGGTTTATATATGTCAGCATAAAAGCATTTAGCCATCCAGTCACTATCAAAACAAATAGACAGGGATGGATAATAAGGGATAATAACAGCAGCCAGCCATGAGTCAATAGATAAGGTTATGTTGTCCATCAGACTTTGAAGTGAACATAAGGACGAGGCTGTGAGTAATAGGCTGCCATTCTTTCCCTGGCTCAGGTCTTGTGTGAGAACTTGACTCCCACTGAGGGAGTTGCCACAGAGCAGCACAGCATGGTGGGTAATCGTCTAGGCACACCTGACAACATAGATAAATTTGTGCCAGAGGAGAGGCTCATCTTGAGTCCAATCCTGTGTGTTACACAGCAGAGATAATCACCCTCGTGTGTCTCTGGGCCGCTCTATCTCTCTCTTCTGCTCTCTACTGTCTTTGCTGTCTCATTCACAAATCTATTACTCGAAACAGCCGATACATTTACACTCGCAAACTACACATTTCTTAAGATTCATGAGACTGCATACTGGACGACAACGCAAAACGCTTTATTTGATGTTATTTGTCAGCAAAGACTTTGAGATGATGCTGCTACAATACTTTCACAAAGCTCCTGTGATCAGTCGGTGGCATCCCATCATCTGTGTCTAAGCAACCAAGCTCACCACAGGCAACATATGGTGGACAGGTGGAACCACACCTACCAAAGTCTAACCAGTCCTTGGGGTAATTTTGAGGTCAGACATAAATCAAGCAAAAAAAACAAAACCAAGAGAAACAAAGGGAAACTTGTTTAAACCTGTAATTCACTGTGTGTGTCAGTGTTTTCTCAGCTTCAAGGACAGTTGAGTCTGCGGTTTTATCTGTGCAGCAAATTGCTAGTTAGTGGCCCTGGTCCTTGTTAGGCTTCTCTTCAAAAACAGACCTGACCTGAGTTCAGTGGTACACATAGAGCAAATGAAGAAAATTCCAAAGATCTATTGGAACTTGTGCCTCATAACCAAGTGGGCTGATGCTGAACAACTGAACTTTGAATCTTAGACACATAATTACAGCAGTATCGAGAGCAAGTCTCCAGTAACAAAACTGTGTGCTACATTCTACTTGGCATACAGTCGAATGAGCAGTAAAGTAAATACTATTTAGGTTAAACTGTGTATCTTACATTTACACCAATAGACTGTGTTTGCTTTGTAATAGTTGAAAAGACAGATGATTAAGAAAAAAGTATATATAGGTGACTGATTAATTAAACTGAAGAGATGATAAATCAAAGAATATGGTTCAAGATGGTAAGAAAAACCCCATGCTGAGGGTTCATATCATTCTCTTTTATTCTGTCCGTCTTTCACTTATTCAATTTCTCTGATTATCTTGAATTCTGTTACTATTCTGGTTATGCAGAGTGGCTGGATGAATGCAATTTTTTCTCAATTCCATCTTTATTTAATCAAGCAGTCTCAATGAGATTAGAATCTCTTTTCAGAAAGACCTGAGAGTCAGAAACAACACAAAGCAATAAACAAGGAATTAATAAGAAAGGTTACGAGAATCATAAAACAACATCAGCTAATAAAAAAAATTAAGATCTCCAAGGGGAATCTAAGTATAAAGTTTTTCAACATGCAGGGTAGCCCAATAGATGTATAAAAGCCCCTGAACATTGGAAATAGATGCCAGAATTCCGTGGTCACATGTTCTCTGTTCTGTTCTTTTCAGGTAACAAGAAGTTTGCCTTGTAACGTGATTAATGTAGTGAAAGCGTGTATTTTAAACCCAATCACAAACTTTTCCTAAACTTAACCAGGTATTTTTGGTGCCGAAACCTAACCAAACAGCGATTGACAACAAAACTTCAGTCAAACTGTAACACAAAAGTAAGTGTATAAATAATGGGTGGAAAACTGCTATAAATCTCTCGAATAGTTGCACCGGTGGCACAGATTGCAAAAGGATACCTTGTGCGTATATATCAGACGCCAGAAGCATTGACAAAACTGCAGTATTTGACGACTTTGGCATGAGAGTAGGTTGGATATACAGGGTTTATTTGCTGGAATCTTTACGAGGCAGCATGACAATACAGAATATCTCCATGAACGTTGACTGCACAGTGGTTTTGCACCTGGGAGACAAAAAGCATCCTTTAATTCGATAAAACATGTCCAGTTTTGGGCCAGATTTGGCTTTTGTTACATTAGAACAGAGCAAAATCTATAGTATGTTGTGATTAAAACGTTGGAAATATACAGTTTAAAGCATGTGGCCATTTAAGCTCCTTAAGTAAGAGGAAAAATAATTATATATAATAAGGCTAGTAAATCCTGTTTATGTTTTCCTGGCAAGCTGCCTCTTGCAGTCAAACAGTATCTATGCTGTGCAGAAATTCAGCAGTACAAGGCATAACTTCAACAACTTCATGTGCCTACTGACAGCCACAGATGATTCAAACTTTGAACATGATCATCTGTAGTTTTTTTTATTGACAAACAAGCAATGTCGGTAAATTCTTTGTCCAAAAATCCATATAATGGGAGGGCAGCAAGGCAAAAGAGACCTCAGGAGTGAAATGATGAAAAGAGAGGAGATGAGAGAATATTTGAGTTCAGAGGGTGTCAGGTGAGGCGGTGAGGGGGGGTTATCACAACAGGGCCTTTTAATACCAATAAATGAGTTCAAAGGGAAGAGTTCTAGCATTAACATGCTGTTTCATATTACACACCTCAGGGATTTCTGCCCCCCAGAGTGTGACGGGAAGGTTGTTTGAGCCTAAGAGGTTTAGATGGATTCTCCTTTTCTTTCTCTCTTGTCCCCTGTCTTTGTCAGCATTTATTTCTCTCTGATGGATTTGCTGCTGGTGATGGGGCTCTGTGGCTTCCAAGTGTTTAACCAAGGAGTAAATTGCCGGTTACTTTCTGGCAACTTTCTGATCTCTGTGTCAAGATGGAGTCAGTGGTGTAGAACTCTGAGCAAGAGCCTCTGGCAGAGTTCTTTTTTTTTTTTTGACTCGATAGGAAAGGTAAAGGTTATGCATGTTTGTGTGAGGTAATGCGTGTGCATCCGTGTCTGCCTTGTTGCTGTCACCCTGTGGATGTCTAAGTGCCTGATTGTGTTTGCAGCTGTCTGGCTCTCCATTTAGCCTCACATACTTTCTCACTCGTCCCGTCCGTTAAATGATGCACAACCGCATTTCTCACTCAGTGTTAGTATAGTCCTCGGTTGCTTAGCTACTGCCTGAAAACACTGCCAACCGCACCAACTGAGGCCCATATGTTGCATCACCTGCGGTGACCCTCCATATTTACCAGGCTGTGCTCAAAGATTCTGTTCCTGGATGGATCAAACTTGCGAGGTCAAATCAGGGCCAAGTAGCCTTAAGGAGTTCCAGCAGTCATTGGGATTCAGACCAAGCAAATGTGTTTGGTCACATACTCAGAACAGACATGCTAAATGGTAAGTATCTAAATGCAGCACTCTGCAGAAAGAATATCTTAACACTGAATCCACTTCTGTTTTCTTTTTTCAGTGATCCTAGTCTACGGTGTTAATTGCAACTGCAGTTATTTGACTTGAGAGAGAAAATCAAATGGAGCTAAAGAAAACCAGATGTACATGCATTTGGTATTTTTCCATGCTGAAAATCTTGTACGGTACTAGCTCAAGTCTTGCTTAAGCAGTTCAAAACAAACACAACCCCATCTCCTAAGAATGACCTTAATATACCTTTAATTGTTTTCCCAAATACGTTTAGGTGGCAATGTCATTGCTTGACAAACATAACCATAAAAAATGTAACAACACTGGATTCACTAAAAGTAAATGTTGTACTTCATGATGAGATATTTCAGTGAACATTTGTGACGCACATAGATGGGTACAGCTGGTACAAATTAAAGTAAAAACCAACATAAGGTGTCTTTGTGAGATGTTGGGCCACCATGTGCCACCAGAACAGCTTCAGTGCTCCTTTGGATGAATTCTTCAAGTTTCTGGAACTCTACTGGAGGGATACAACACCATTATTCCCAAAGATTTTCCCTCATCTGGTGTTTTGATGGTGGTGGTGGAGAGTGCTGTCCAACATGTAAGCTTATGATGAATAAAGGTGATCACTGCATGTGAACAAGTGGAATCAAACCATGTCCACAAATGCCAATAATTTTCCTTTAATTTGTCACCCATGTGTATTTGCAATGTGCAAAATGTGTAAATTAACAATGTCTCCTGATTATGTTGATCTAAAATGTGATCAGATTGCAATTGCAGTCCTTTCAAAGTGTAATTGCTGTTGAATATCAGTTGCACATAAATGACATTAGCTTGGCAAGCAAGGTGAGCTCTGAACCGCTGTCAGTGGATTTGGGAGAGTCTGGAGGTCTGAAGTAAATGTTGCTGGTTTCCATGTCAGCTGGTATGAGTAAAATGCATAAAATTTGAGAGCAGGAGGGTGGGTCACGTTGGAAGTAGAGTAAGGGTACTATGACTGTGTGATGGGGTTCCTCTAACTAAAAAGGGGTGGTAAGGGGAATTTTTATTATCTATAATAGTGGTACAGCTATTTTTGTTCTCATAAAGGATCTGAATACTTCCCACCCATTGCATTGCTCGATGAGTTTCATCCAGAGACACACAATGTTCCGTGTGCCAGAGCTGCATTATTTGATATTTAAGATAATGACAGCATTCAGAGCAAACTCATCCCCCATAGCCAGCTGCTTCCCACCCACAGCCTACCATGAAAACATAGTGGGATGCACGAGAAAAATCCCTGCTATTGAACATTAGAAAACTATATTTTTAATAAGTCAGACATTAGTTTTTATGCTAATTTATCTCCTTAATCTGTGTTTCTGCAATGGAACTGCTGTTTTACTGTGTGCAGCAAGCTTCAATGATAAACACATTAGTCAGTTCAACTATTAATATTCAGGCCTTTCTGGTGGCAAAAAGGGCCTATAAAGAACAAAGACAAGACCCCAAGCCCTAATGTGCTTTCTCAGACTTACCTAACCTGCTTTACAAACACAGAAAGGTACTTTTGTTGTTTATCATTTGCTTTTGTACCGTTATTATATTTCCTCAAGTCAATTTCTGTTTTGCTTAGTTTCCTTGAAAAAGAATGCCCTAGAAATGGGGAGTTTACTTTTGAAGATCAATATGAGGCTGTTGCAAGTTATGTGTTTGCATGGGAACAGAAACAGCAAGTGCAAATGAATGTATATCAATCAACAAAAAGGCTTGTTTGCCTTTAAGCCACCTTAATGAATCTCTGGGAATGAATCGGCAAATTCAGTGCATACAGTAACTCTGTGAGTGTGTGTGTGTGTGTGTGTGTGTGTGTGTGTGAATATCCATCTATTGTTTGCACATTCCCTGTGTGTGGCTTTCTCTGTTATCAGCATCTTTGGGTGTTGCATCCAATTACATTCCTAATAAACGGCCTCAATGAGAAGATTCTCCTGTTCAACAATGACACTCCCTGACAAATACAAGATGAGTTTGTAAGGACACATGTTTTTTTTTCTTTTATTATGCTCACCTCATAGCTTCAGAGTTTGTCACAACAGGCAATAATCTTGGTTTCTACAGCTCTGACAAGCTTTTACATTAAGTGGGAAGACGATGTTTCACAAATGCAGCTTTTCTTTTGTCTTGCAGGTAATTCACATCATCACAATACGCACTCGAGCCGCATTGGTTTTAGAGCAAGCTACTAATTTATTTATTCATTTATTTTGGTATGTGACTGTTTTCTGATGTGAATCTGATCTGCTTAGCACCTCTGAATTCCTTCTGGTTGTCTAAGTCTCTCTCTCAGGGACGTCAAGATTCATGGAAATCATTGTGCCTGGCTGATGATAACCTAGGGATGGTTCAAATACAAACCACCATATACAGTAAAAACACAAATTTGTTGCTTTTACATTAATTTTTCGGTATTTCATAAACAATGCAAATACAGTTAATTAATAAGCCAAAGCCATGCTAGGTGTTTCACTAATTATATCTGGGCTCAAGCTTCATGATTAATTTACAATTCCCCAAATGTCAAACAATTAAACTTTGCCCCTGAGCTAGGATGCTAAATACACTGTATGTATTAATGCTACATATTTTTGTTCGTATATGTGTCTTTAATATATAGGATTATGGAAATTATCATTCGGATAACCCCTATTATAATTCATATTTAATTTTCTTCCACGCATGGTTTATAATTTGCTTTATACAATGGTCCAACTGTCATCATAGGGATCATTAAAGTTTCATGCAGTCTGGTCTAATTTATTGGCTTAATAAATTAAATAACTGCATCATTTTTTATTAGGCTTTCAGGAGACCGTAATATGCTGTATCCGCATGTGCTGAGTGTATTTATGAGTGCTCACTGACATGCGCAAGATCCCGTGACCCAATTCAGGATTTGTAAAAATCTGGTCATCCTACTTACATGATACTGAATGTCGAGGGTGATGGATTTCTTCTCCCAGTTTCAGTCTAATCCCACTTCATCCAGAGCAATATTTGGACTGACTACCGGTATGTGTCATAAGTTCTGCAGTGCATGGGAAATATTCAAACCCATATTCCAAGTGATTACGGATATTTTTTTAATTTGCATATTGGATTCACTAGATGAGTTGACACTTTGGGTTATCCGTTTGAACTCAAATGAGCTGACACAAGAAAGATTTGTGGTGTTTGAGTTCTATTTCAGTGTAATCATACTCAGCTGCTGCCTCTAGCTTTCCTCTGTTTGCTTTTGATGCTCCAGACAAGGAGCACTTTTCCTCTGAATCAAGGGAGATCAAAGATTGAGCATGATTCATGATAAATAACTGATGGAAGATCTAGTACGAGATGTCGCAGTGATGTCCATTTGACTGACAGTATTCGGTTTGCTGTACATTATACTCTGTTTCATTTCCAACTGTCCAACCTGGGAGGCCAGAAAATCTGAAAAATTACTCTCCTCGAAGATGTTGGCAGATGGAGATGTTGGCGTTCAAGACTTCCAAAAGCTGCTCTAAAGGTCGAGATTATATACATAATCTGATTCCCTTTGCACTTGTGAACACTCTGGAATGATTGGACACCATGTTCAAGTGAAGACCCCTTGCCCCTTGCAATATATACTGTTGTACTTAGACCGATCAGGCATAACATTATGACCACCTGCCTAATATTGTGTTGGTCCCCCTTATGTGATTAAAGATGCTCTGAATCATTGGGCATGGACAAGAGGACCTCTCAGGGTGTCCTATGGGGTCTAGCACCAGGATGCTGGCAGTGGATCCTTTGGGTACTCTGGGTTGTGCAGTGGGGCCTCTGTCAATCAAAGTTGTTCCACTGCATCCTGTTGATGCTTGATCAGAATGGAGTCTAGGAAGTTTGGAGGTCAAATCAACATCTTGGGCCATTGTCATGTTCCTCCAGATGTTCCTGATTGTTTGATGTTGTTGCCATGTGGTGGGGTGCATTTTCCTGCAGGGGTAGGCCAGTGACATTTGGGATTTCCATTTGCATGAGGGAGTGTGCTTGTTCTGGGACAATGCTTATTTGGGTGTATAAGTCTCATCAACACGGATGTTAAAATCCAAGGTTTTCCAGCAGAACACCACATAGTACCAATATAATCAATGTTATTCACTTCACCTGTCAGTGGTCAGAATGTTGTGGCTGATCAGTGTATATATATACATTTAAGTTTACTAGTAGTTACTGAGCAGCTGTGAAAGCTAATCGTTAAACAGGAATGGTGTACCTATTCTTCTCTTCAGCTCTGAGATCTGCATTTAATTTCTGGGTGTTGCTGCTCTGCATTAATT